>JAKSZP010009690.1:0-68754 GCA_022478985.1 Massospora cicadina
TGCCAAATTTTGTGATGTTGGTTTCCAGAGAATAAACCCCCCATTCCCAAACAATTCGCCAGTTAGGCTGAATTTGTGGGCCCTGACCCCATCCTGTCACTACCCAATTGACCATAATTTAATCAGTTGCATGGCACTAAGAAAATTGTTGGTCAATTTTATTACTTTCCTTTCCCAATAAATTTTTGCCAAAAAATCAAATTTCCCTATTTTCTGTTCTGACCGCATCCCAGATGGCATTTCCCTGGTGGCGCATCGCCCCGCACTCTGGGTGGGCTCTACCAATTCTTTTGGTCACCATGGCTCCCTCTATCATCAATTGGGCCCATCGAGTCTGACACTTTTGGTCTTATAACCCCGCTCTTATGAATTTCTGATGACAATACGCGGGGATCTTATGGCCCTATGTACAACAATAGATAGAGAGAATCCATCTCCCTATCGCCCCTGATGAGTCGGCCTCTCTAGCCAAGAGTCTCATACAGACTGTCCCAGTAATCCCACCTCCTGCAGTTAGAACCACTGAGTTGGGAATGGTTTCAGTGTGGTTTGCCGTTGGAACACTCCTTACCCTGTTGTTAAACCACCACTTTGTGGTATCACATTTCCTGGCTCCATATCAAGTCTTATGGTCAGCAATGCCTCTGGCATTCTGGCTTGCTTTTTGGGTGTTCACACATCCCAACTGGCAGGCTGGTCTAAACTTCTTCTGCCGTTTCCATGGCAGCTGCCTCAGTTCCTTCTTAAAGATAACTGAACTAACTTCACTTCTCATATTATTCCAAAGCTTAATGAGCTGATGGCCATTCATGGGTTCTAACAACTCCATATCACCCCAAATCCAACGGAATGGTTGAACGGGTTAATGGGACCCTGGTGACATACTCTGGAAGTTGGTTACTGATAGGCCATCTGATTGAAGTACTCTCCTTTCTACCATGGTGTTCGCCTACAACATTAGCTACCATTCTGCCACAGGGAAAAGCCCATTCCAATTGCTTTACAGATGACACTCCGCTCTGCCCACCCTCCTATATGCCTGCGTAGAGGACACTGGCAGAACGGATCTGAAATGATGTTTGATTATCCTAATATATACGCTGATTAAGTTACAAACTGAAGGGTACTCATTCAGCCTAGCCAAGAGAATCTTGAGCTAGGCTGCCGATCAGGTACAGCGGAGTGTCCTAGCACAGTTCAAAGATGGAGACATGGTCCTATTCCATAATCAACATGGGTTTATCTGGAAATACAAGCTTGTAAGTATCTGAATCAGGCCATTCAAAGTCATTGAGAAGACAGGTATAGATTTATACTATCAAGGACCCCGCGAGCGGCCAGATCTTCAACTGAGTGCATGCAAAGTTCCTCCAGGCATATAAGCAATAGAAGCCTTATCATCCAGTCAAGGATGGGGTAATGTCGTGATTCTAATATGACTTGATGATAAGCCCTAGGTCTTTATGGCAGAATGGATGGATCTGCCGAGATTTAATATGAGTAATGGTAATTTGAGCGCCTCAATATGAGGTGATATTGTGTTGTTGGGAAATTGTCTTGGATTAGGTGTTTGGGAATTTAACTAATAAAGAAGTGATGGAACCAATGAGATATGGCGAATTAAATTACTAAGCCATAGAAGCGGTAGAATCTAAAGTCACTAAAATATAGAAGAAATGAGATGATCAAGAGGAGGTTATTGTTAAGTAAGTTCTAGATTAAGCGTAACAGGAAGAATCTGCGGTTTAAGTATATTAAATAAAAAAGGCTGTGAAAGCAAGTGCTTCATATTTATTTGAAAAATTATTATGTTGTTTTGAGGGCAACAATCATCATATCGTTGGTCCTGATTGCTCAGTGGGTCAAATCCTGTGCAAAATCCGCTGGCATATCTATTAAATACCACCAATTTATATAAATGATACTGTGGTGCCCCAGACAATCACCTCATTAAGAGCATAGAGTGCACTTACACTTGGGTTCAATTCATTAGTTTTATCAGCTCCACCTGTAGGGTTACCAAGTTAAGGTTATGACTTTATCAATGGAACCTTTTTTATGAGGACTTATGGGGTTAAGACAGATTTTGAAGAAAATACTTTAGAGATACTAGTACAACATCTTCCACTTTACTATAATCAGAAATCTGAGGGCTCTGCGCATCTCAAACTGGTGAATTTTAACCTTGCATTTAGGGATGGCATAGTGTCAATGGGGTACAAACGGATTTTGGCCACACTTGGCAATTGCCTACTCAGTTTATGTAAATTAAAGTTATTCCTCTGAGGGGTAATTATTTATAACCATTCCAGAGGCCATCAACTTTATAATGAGGACAGAAATTAACTTGGAAAGTTCTCAAGAGTTATATGGCGAGATATTTATGCCGTTTTAACAGTCATTTTTTAAATTTACAAAGCACCTGGGATTATCCTTCCTGAGCATGTGTAAGTTCTGGGGAACGTCCACTGTGCGTTGATAAGGCCCTTTTCCCATTCCCATTTAAGAAGGTATCAAAGAGGGTGCTTTACCCCTCATTACCCAGGGTGATCTCACCATGTGGTAGATGAGCGCTCAGTAACAGCCCTTCCACTTTGGATCCCTCCCCCAGTGCCCACACTCACCTCAGCAGAACTAGCACATCTAATCAGGGAAATATGTGCTGAGATTGCCAAAATGAAACTGATTGGTCCAAAATCAAGAGGTAATCAGCCCGATGTTTGGAATTCATTTAGTTGAAAAGGGATGCAGACTAATTCATCGGCTGGAATCGCTAACAGCTTCAATTCAGCCAACACTATGATTATAAAAATCAACTTACTCCCAAAATCATCAGGGATCATCCCCTACGGGCAGGTAATAGCATTGGAAACCATTGATGATGTTCAAAGCTCCCTTCTGGAAAATTGGGAATTGCAGCTGATGCAACGCTTTTGACCAAACAAATGGCCCAGCAACTGGGCATGGGCAGGTTGGGCACCCTGAACCCATTCCCAACCAATTGAGACCACCCCTACATGGGGTGGCCTTGGGGAATTCCCACTGCTCGTCAGGCCAAATGCCATTGCACCAACCATCAGAAATGTAGCCAATATTCAGTTCAGATGTTAGAGTTGAACTGACAGTGACTCGGCCTGCCACCAAATTCTTTGATGTCAGTTCCTAGTGAACATACTTGCCTCATTCCTGAATAATTCACCACTTATGTTGAAAATGAGGGTCTCAATCCCAGCTTGTCCCCACATCAATCAACCACTATTTGATCAGTTGCATTGCACTGAAAAAATTGTTGGTCAATTTTCTTCACTTTCCTTTGCAATAAAATTTTGCCTCAAAAAACTATCAATTTTAATTTTATTGATTCCTTTCTGGTTGCATTCCTGATGGCTTTTCCCTGGTGACCCATCATTCCATATATCAGATGGGCTCTACTGGTACTCATGGTCACTATGGCCCCAACCGTCATAGACTGGATTCAGCGAGATAGATACTTCTGGCAATTTATCCCAGTCATTATGAACTTTCTTCAATAATATACTGTGATCCTGTGGCCTTGCACCCACCATCTTTAAGCAAGGATCCGCCCCCTTATCTCCCCAGTTGATTTAACCCCATCTACCAGTGACCTTATCAAAACCATACCTGTGGTTCCACCCCCTGCAGCAAGACCTCCAGGGTCTGGGGTGGCCTCAATTTGGTTCGTTCTTGGGATGCTATTCACTATTGTCTTACACCAACAATTCATAATTTCACAATTCCTGGCTCCATACAACGTTGTTCATGTGGCAATGCCTCTGGCATTCTGGCTTGCTTTTTGGGTGCTTATGAATCCTGACTGGCAGGCCAGTCCAAATTTCTTCTGCCATTTCCATGACAACATGGCTAAATTAGGTATCATTATCCAACCTATATCCACATCCTAAACAAGTAAAGTGACACTAATCTTTACTTTCATACATATTCTCCAGTTAAAAACTATATGTCTTCAGCATCTCTGTAACGCTCCAATTCCAATAGCAGAGGGGGCGAGGGCCCACTCCCTTCTACGGAACCCTACACTAGATAAAGGGTAAACAAAAAAACACCCAGAAGGAGGTGCACAGCATGGTCCAAGCAAGGATAGCACACATTTGGTTAATTGGGACCTCTTGGAGGTCGGCAAACAGAACTAAATTACCATAAAATACTAAAATGAACGTGGTTTTAGATCAGATGACCAACTTTCCAAGTTGGTCTTTCTGAAACATAATTAAACACTGTGGGGAGTGTTGTCAATTGGTGGAAGTGGTGAAAAGCCTAATAGAACCAATAGGTGCACGCTAAATCAGACAGGGTCCTGTAACTTGAGATTGTCCAAACTTGAGTTACTGATTTAAAATTGATTCATCCCAACTATATGATATTATAAATAGAACGTGTTTCAAATTTCTTCTCCTCAAGTAATCATAACAAACCTTCTGATTTGAGAACGTAGCTGGTGCGTTTTAATGCCCTGGGTGTAACACTGGGCCAATCATCACGCACATCCCCAGAACCAACCTGGGCATATCTCGCCTGTACCCACAGTTGGTCCAAGGTATGTTTCAAGTCAGTAGGCCTTGCAATTTGGCCATTTTGGCCTCCTGACGTCCAGCCATGTCCTTACAGTCTGTCCTCTCAATTATGTCATGTAGCCATGACAGTATACAGTATTCAAGTCTTTAGTACCTTTGATAACTGGTCCTATACAGCATAATCAATCAATCTGTTTGTTCTTTGGTACCGTGGGAAAGCCTATTGAGATTAAAAGAGGAGTTAAGGATTAATCGTAGCCTTTTTCAACAAATATACTTTTATTTTTGTAAAAAATTGGCTCTAACTTGGGTTGATGAATGATGCGATACAAATTATTTATACCAAAAATCATCCTCCCATTTTACTTAGTCCTATTATTCGCTCAAAGGTGGCGGATGAAGTTAATACTAAAATTAAACAGTGTTTGCAACATGGGATGTTGGTGCCCTTCAAGATTCCAAGGTCTTCCCCTGTATTGATTGTTGTATAGATGGTTCTAACTGCGTGGTAATAGAATATTTAATTTATGTTTCAGGTACCTGATCATGGGATGGGCTTCACATGAGCTCAAAACATCAAAACAAAACAAAATAAAAATAAGACGAGATGGATGGATTAGTCCAAATTGATGCAAGCTTAAAGCAAAGCACCAATTAAGTCAGAAGCAGACACTGCTATTTGATTATGGTGGAGGGGGAAGGGAAATTAGGAGTTTTGTTAGGCTATTCTGTGGTGGACAGGTGGCGACAAAAAGCTGAGGGTATGGGCGTTGTTGTGTCATGGAACTGGGGGTCCAGGGAAGGAAAATGTGGCTGGCAATGTGACCCGTTCTCAGATGCAGTCAAAGATGTATGTTGTAAGGGCTTTCTCAGTCTTAATGCGGACTGCTGAGAGGTCAGCAACTATCTTGATATTTTGGGCGATGAGGCGTGTTTTTGGACCAGACCTTGAGACTAGTGCTACTTTCTGGACTGCTCTAATTACATGGTCATAGTAGCGGAAGTAGTGTCATCTTTAGTGGAGGGTCCAATGGAAGGCAACAAAAGGAGCAACCAGGCCCTTACCCATTACAGCGACTGATTGCGCTATGGCTTGGTGGAGTGGGCGACATTCAAGAAAGATAAATGCCTCTATAACTAACTAATGGTTGCTTCAGAATTGGGTGGACACTAGTTCAAGGCAAATAGTGGCGAGGGGGAATTGGGCTGCATATTTGTCATTGAGTTACTCTTTGAAGAATGGACTTTGACTGATTTAGAAACAGGATTACTTAATTCATCTATAACCTCCACATAATACCAGATGTTTTGGTTGAATATAATTGGATAGTCAATACAAAATTGAGCGGTGGAGGTGGTTGAGTGGAGATTTTAGATTTAACTGGGGTTTTAATCTGACCCCTAATTGCCTGGTTCAGGAGCATAGACTTGGTGACAAGGCTCCATATTGGGTGAAGTAGGCCCAGCTTTAGCAACCGGCTTGGGTGAGGAGGGGAGTTAAGTGCCCCAGTTGAAGAAAGTAATGGGTTCAGTGGTAGGAATATCCTGTGAGGAGTCAGGTGTGGGGGCCACAGCATGAGCGCTGAAGGGTCAGTAGCATTTTAAATGGTCAATTCAAAAATAGGTGGGTGGGGCAGATGGTGCGCCCTCTATCTACTCTGTCCCATAAAGGGTGGTTGAGGGCGGAGGTGAAGATGGTGTGAGGGGGAGTCAAATTGGCGATTTTGTTTTATATTGGATGAATAGTCATGAAGGCGCGAAGCCTGTGATGTGGGTGGCTCCATTGGGAACCAAAAATTGTATTATGAGATTGGAACCATATTATGATAATCCAGCAATAAGATCATTAATTAAAATTTCAGGTGTTTGGCTTAAGAAGGCCCGCAAACTGAACCACAAGAGTGGTATCAGTGAGCAACTGGGTATGAATAGTTGGGAGGGTGTTCCCTGGAACACCAGGGGGATGTTAATTGCTACTGCAGCATCAACTTCACTTGAGAAGCTGAAATCAAAATACCCCTTGAAGGGGTGGAAGTTGATGAATCCTGAAGGCTGCATTACTGTCTGGGCTAATTTGATAATGGCTTTATCTTAGTATGGGAAAAACTTATCATATATAACCAGAAGGTTAAATCGCATGTTGAACCAGGGTAGCGCAAGGTGGCAATGTGGCACCTCCTGAGTGTGGGCGAGATGTAAGGCTAGGTCCTTGTGTGGGACAAAGCGACCTGAAACAGTGTGAGGGCGAATAGAATCAGCCTGGGCGCGTTGGAAATGGCCAAAAATACTAGAAGGTGGTGCACCACCACCCCCCATGAGGGGACAGCGGGCGTGGAGCTCATTGACATAGGTGAACTAGAATGGAGCAACATCAAGTTAAGTTGTTTTTTTAAATTATAGAATTAATAATTATCCAAAGGTGGGTGAATTAAGAGAGGGAAGCTTTTATTTACCAAATTTGGTAATAGATTGTTTGAAGCTTAATGATATTACCAAAAAGAATTCTTACCCTTTACTGCAGATTGATAATTTGCTGACCACTTGATCAGTGCTCAATATTTCTTTGACATAAATTACTTTTTTGTCTACGGGTAGATTGAATGTCCAACAAGGAGCAGGAAAAGTTCATGATGATAACTGTACAGACTCTGCATCAACCCATTCAGATTCCACAGGGGCTTTGCAATTCCCCTGCAACCTTCCAATGGGGTATGGACAGATTATTGGGATTTGAAGATATCCTATGTCCTAGTCATCTAGATGATATAAGCGTTTTCTCTAAAACGTTTAATGAACACCTACAGCACTTGAAAGAAGTATTCCGCTGGAATGCCAAGGTAAATAATAAAATTAAGTCGCATAAGTGCAGCTTCTATTGAGAGTAATGTAAATATCTGGGGTTTATCATTGACAAACAAGGCCTAAATCCCCAGACAGCAATGATAAAAGCCTTTGAAAAAATGAAATGGCTAAGCAGCAAGCGCGATATCCAAGTGTTCCTTATAGTTGTTGATTACTACCGCAGGTTAAAGAAACTTTAATAAATAGGTAAACCTTTCTTTCTCCTTCTCAGGTTATGAAATATAATTTGAGTGGCCGGATGACTGCCAGCTGGCTTTTAACAAGCTAAGGTTGTGCCTCACCTAAGCACTAAAACTTATGTATCTCCCAAGTTTAATAAACTGTTCATCATTCAGATGGACAACTCTCTCTGCTCGGCGTAACTTCACAAGCAAATTAATTTTGGTAAAATAAAAAGCAAACACTTAATTGCACACCAAAGTCTTGCTCCAATGTCGTCAGAGTCCCCGCTGACTATCCCAGCATGGGGCAGTGGAAAAACTCCCCCTCCATTTTCTGTCTGACAGGAAAATGCGCTTGGACTGGCTCTCCCAGTCAATCCAAACCCTTGGGATGATTCGTTCCTCCCAAGGATCTCGATGCCCATCTTGCCCAGACCCAAGTGGTGCCCCGCTGCCCCCTGGTGCTCCCCCAGAGCAACATGCACTTTTTCCTTAGGGTCAAATATGGGAAATTCTTTCCCTATGACGACCAAGCCATTATCAAAATGGCTCAGGCGGTGATGACATCAGCCTGTTTTATTAACTTCCACCCCTATAAGGGGTACTTTGATCTTGGCTTCCCCTGTGAAGCCAATGCAGCCACTGTGGCAACGGTGCCATTAATTTTCAACAATATTCCCCTCCCAACAACTCAGACCTAGCTCCCAACAGACACCACCTTGGTGGTCCAGTTCGCGGTTTTGCCCACCCACCTCCACCCTGAAGTGCTCCACCAGGAACTGATGGAAGGTTTGGCAGCCTATGGCTCCAACCTCATCTTACAATTTGTGGTCCCAAATGGGGCCACACGCCTCGCTGGGCCTCGGGCATATGCCACAATCAGCCCTGAATTTATGAAAATTTCTTTGGCAATCCCCCTCATACCACCATCCCATCTGCCCCCGACCATCCGTTCTGGGCCCGCGTTGAGGGCAGATGGAAAATTTGTCCATCCTATTTCAAGTTAGACCACTCAAAATGTAAATGCTCATACTCAGAAACTTCTACCAACGCCAAAAGTTTGCCTGACGCCCACCGATCTGCTGCCCACCCCACGCCAACTCTGACATTGGGTAAAATCCTACCTTCCCCTCCTCCAATGCCTGATGCTGTAGCTGCACCTACAGCCACCAATCAGCACCCACCCTGCCCCAATGCCACAAATAATTCATTCAACCAAACATTGTATTGGATCACAGTTTGATCCCATACATTTGTAAACGAATCAAACAAACCTCAACCATACTCTGATTCCACAATCTAATTCAACCTAAATCCATGGGAATTATTGGATGAAATTGACAAATCAGGTAAAATCATTGAAGAACCAACACTACAACTCTAGCGGCTCTGTAATGAAAGAATGGTATGCAAAATTCCACCTCAAAAATATGTCACACAACATAACGCTAAACTGTTCTACAGCGACCACCAGCTTACAGTAGAAGCAGCCGCCACACCAGATTGCCATCCACTTTGCAAAGCTGCCACCAAATCTGTGGCTGCACTAGCAGGAGGAATTCCACTTTCCGTCATCCTCATAAATCTTACTACACAAAGTAAGATCAACATGAAAACTTTACACAAAAACGTCACTGAAGCCATCCAGAACGTGGTAACGGTAGCACGGAATCTGAAAGCAAATATAACCCAAACCAACATTGCCACGTTTGTTGAATTCCCAGATGCTCACCTTAAAGCTGAAGACGCTTTGGGCAAATACATTGTTGGTATAATGATGGCTGGCAACTATTCAGAAGTTCCAGTCATCAAGGATATTGAACCCCATACCGCCAATGCCCCCACACCCTTACTATCTGCCTTAACACGCACCCTAATCTGGAATGAGATGGATGCAGCTGAAGATGAGCTCCCAATCCCCCCACCCCATCCACCATGGAGGGATAGCAGTATTCGCTACCCACCTGGTTGGATATTTTGTTAGGTATGATTCAATTGATCTGTCCATTTTGGGCGTTTCATTTGAATTGTTATTTTTTATTATTATTTTAGTTTTAGTTCGGTAATGTCTGTCCCCTGGTCAGCTTACCTCGGTTTAAATAAAAAATCATTCAGATGGACACATCCTTCACCGCTAGGGTCATTATTATCTAAGCTTAATTCCAAGGGAGTGAACACCACGTTTATAATTGCATCTGGATGCTGGATGTACATGAACAGGATTATAACGTTACTGAAAAAGAGTTTTAGCAGTTTTTTGCTTATAAACAACTTCTGGGTCTATGTACACTGTGGACATTTTACTGTGGTAACTGACCATGCCTCTCCGCGATGGTTAAAATTTTAAGGAACTTGAAGGACGTCTGTGTTGCTGAGCTCTAAAATTACAAGCCCAAGACTTTGAATTCAACACTGGGTTGGCGTTAAGCATCAAAACATGAACAAACTCGCCCAATTGTCTACTGTAGCCTTAATGACTAATAAGGCTGATGATTTTTTTGATAAGATGCTGACTCAACAATATAACAATGAACCTGAAGAGGCTCAACGCAATTGGGAAAAGTTGAGACAGGATACTTTTTTAAGGACAAAAGCTCTATAAAGTTATTGACAAACAATCCGTTGTGTTTCCACAGACCAATGAGCGGACTGACTTGATCTTGTGGCCCACAAAGTGATGGGGCACAGGTGATTTAAGTAAACGCCTCACAGTTAAGATCACGTTATTTTTGTGATTCAATGCCTTTTAATATTCATGAGACGCTCAGTTATTGCAAAGAATGACAAGCTGAAGCACCTTATTGGAAAGCCACATCATATCAATTAGTCACTTCCTATTTTTCCTGGCATACAATCTCAGTTGACGTTGTGGGCTCTTTAGGCAATACTTCTGGCCAATTAAAGTATATAAATATTGCCATTAATCACCTTCCTAAATGGGTGGAGGGCAAAGCCATCAAGGATCTAGGCGCGGCGACCAATACTAATTTTATTTTGAAGAATATAGTTTAGAATAAAATCCCCAAGATTATTCTAACAGATACTGGGATTAACTTCAAGTCTCAAATTCTCACTAAACTAAATTAGTTGATGGGTATAAAAGGGGTATTGTCTAGCCCTACCACCCTGAGATCAATGGCACTATAAAATGCATGAACGGTACACTTTTGTGTATTATAAATAAGATTTTCGCACTTGTGGTGCCCAACCCAAAAGGGGAGCCGCCACGCATCTTTATTTGTGAATGATACAAACAAAGGAATTATTGTAAAAAAATTATTGGTATAGCCCCCAAATTATCAGCCTAGGAAGCCATATCAGAAGGTGAGGAAGCTTTGTGAAAACTTTTAACCGGTGCCCATTTTAGCTGGTGGACTATGGCGGACAACGTAGGGGTTGAGGCATCAGTGACATGTAGCATAAGGAGGTATAATTGTGGGTTTTCTTCATTATTGAGGCTGGCAGTGACCATCGCCTCAACGTATTGAGCAAGTTGATGCTCAACAAAAGTGATGAGAGCAGGCAAACAAGTGAAAGACTTTATGCTCTGGCAGGTTTGAGGATAATTGGGTTCAAACAGAGAAGTTTTTGCCACATCAATGCAAGCTCAGCTTGCTTCAAAGCAAGCTCCTCAATTTCATATTTTCATCCTCATCAAAATCATGGGGAAATTAGGGATGGGGATACCCTTTACAAGGGGTTCATCGCCCCATGGAGATGTTGGCGGAGGAGGGTGTTGGCTGGAACAGGGCTGCTTCTACTGCCATTTTGTTTATATTCTTATAACAAGGGAAACCGTTATTAGATCAAAAATGTCGGGGACACAAATTGGTAGGATTTACAAAAATTCCTCCAAAGAGAAATCCAGCTTGAAATTAAATGGCTGGTCACTATTGTTGATCCATTTGAGGCACACAAATGGATTTAACTTGGCTAATGATGGGCCAGCCACCAGAGTTGGTTCAGTGGAAAAACCTAATTGGCTGTGAATATTTAACCACAGCAGCTCAGCTGAAGCTGTCTCAGCCATCAGCTCAGGATTCTGTAAATCTAAAGGTTTTTAAAAAATTTTAAATGTTGATTGGCTGCTGCTTTAAAAGCAGTTCCAGAATTAGTTGAAAATTGGGGTCAGGTGATCTCACCCCACTCAAAAAATTTGGACAAGTCAGCAGCTGGCCTGACGCCAGAAGGAGGAGTGGCAGAAGCGGTGGAGGCGGGAGCCATTGGGCACTTGTGCTTTGAATGATCTAATTTAAAAGCACAAGGGGCATACGGCATGGCTGTTTTTGACATGCACTAAAGAAGGGTGACTGGGTGAAAATCTGATCATGGTGTTGGGAGGATCATGAGTTGGGTGTTGTGATGGAAAGGGCAGATTGTCACAAAGGCATGAGGCCCTGCAACCGACCTACCCCATTGGGAACCACAAACTGCAAGATGGGGTTCTGCGCTGTAAATGCCAAACCTCCATTAGTTTGTGGTGAAGGCGTTCAGGGGAGAGATGGGAGGGCAACATGGCAACCTGGATAAACAAAGTGGCCTCATCCAGGAGCCACATGCAAACAGTGGGAACAGGGATTTTTTTATAAATTATTGGCAGCTTAGATGCTGCCAATGCATCAGCTTCTGAGCGGAAGCCAAGTTCAAAATACCCTCAAAGAGGTGGAAGTCAATATAGCCAGCAGATTTAAAAACTTCTGTGGTCATCTTGATGATGGCTGAGCTTGTGTATTAAAAAGACTCCCATATTTGACCCAGAGGCTGAAATGCAATATGCTCCGTGAAAGCACCAAAAGGCTCCAAAGCACCGCTTATGCTTTCAAGGTGGTTGACTTAATCTGAAGGGTACATAACACCCAGTAGCATTAGGAGGGATAGCAGAGCCAGCCTGGGCACGCTTCAGTGGTGGCCAAAAGATGCCAGTTGGTGGCGCAATACCACACCAAGCCGGAGCAGCAGGCGTTAACTGAATTAATATTGGTAAGGTTTGGCTTGTTCAAGTGGTTTTTTTTGTATTTTCTTAAAAAATCCGAACTTGGCTTTGATTTAGGTATCAAAGCAAGAGAAAGATCAAAAATTTGTATTATATACAAGTTGGTTACTTGAAAAGAATTCAACTGAAACCTCTTTTTTCCCTCTTTTAAGTTTGCCTATAATAATTTTATCACATAGCCAGGGGCACTCGCTATTATAAAATTACATGAGAAGACTTTGTGCTCCTATGCGCTTAACTAATGTTCTAAATAAGAGAGCATGAGGTCTAATTTATATTGAGAAGCTTACTCAAAGTATAATTCTGCTACAAATCTTAGCCTACTCCAATGCGCTGGCTCAAAAAATCAAGGCTAGTTTAGACAATAACTAGGACTGCTGGTCCTTACTTAATTTCATAACAGGGGAATAGGTCTGGTATTATGATAGATATGGTTTTGGAAGGACTAGCAATCTAGAGAACATTTGGAAAGTTCCCTTCTAGATTTTAGAGAATACATCTGAAGACGCCTACACACTAAAGGATCCTACTAAAAGCTACCTTATCAATCTGGTGCATTCTAAGTTTTTAAGAAGTACTACTTACACTCCAGCCTTATGGCCACAAGCTCTCAATAATTTACCTGACCCCACTAATCTTGCTACATGATGTTTAATCAAATGGGAGGAAGTGTTGTAATTGGCTTGATTATCCATCTAAGTTATGTTATCTTAATTACCTTATTTCATACTTTAGCCAATAATTAGATGCATAATTCAATCCATTCTTAGTAATCATTTTCGCCCCACAACCCACAAATGATATGTAGTTAAACAAATATTGATTTAACATTAATCAAATCGTTAATACCCGCTGGAGAAATTCTTGTTCCCTTACATTTATAGACCACTGATGCCATAGCCTCAATTTTCTAATCGCCTCCTATTCTGATAAAGCTTTAATATGCTATTTTACCTTCATCAGCATAAAATCATTGATAATAGGGTCCTTTATACTCATTATAATCATCTGATGGTAGTTCAATTGCATCTTCTGTATTTCAAATACATTGGTGTATTGATCTTATTTTGTAAAAGCCCAAGCCCTATTAGCTCATTTTTCTGGCCTAAGATTAAGTATTTATCACATATTATACCACTCTTAAGGGCTGCTTAGTAACCATGAAATACAATAATGATAACTTTGGTAGAGAAAGCATATTTGAGTGAGATTACCATCTGTAAAGGGTTTTTCTCAATGTAAATTAAACTGAGTCTACTATTAAGTTTGATATAGAAAGTCTCTGATCAACTGAAAGTACAGGGTACTATTGTGTGCTCCCTTTTTTAATTAATAATACCCCTTTTTCATTTTATAATGGTTCTTGTTTTTACTTTTTTACCCATATTACTGTCTTCAAACAGTATCTGGTGCTTTTGTATGTGTTGACCTGTGCCTCTGAAATATGCCGCCCAAGTGCCAATCTTTACACAAGCCCTTCTTAGTATGCATATATGGGGTATATGACAGCAGCCCCAGCATGGACTGTGCTAGTAAATTTGTTTAATTTTCTATTTCTAAATAAAACCCTTTACCAAAACTTAAAATTTTTCACACTAGTTATTCTGTAATATTTTTTATGGGCCAAATTCTCCAGTCTTCAAAATGATTGGGTCATGTTAGCTCTTATTACCACGCTCTTACCCTCAGTTCTTAAATGAGAGTGCTATAATTGGAAAATATTGCACTAAACCTTGATGCTATGAAGTACTTCGTTTTCACCTTGTTGTTAGAGGTACCTTCAACCCAACTTTTCAATAAGTAAAGCCGTGTTATGAGTTTTTCACCTCATGCTGCAAATAATTATTCCCAGGTAAACCCTTGACTCTAATGCCTACCATTGCAGGATTCTCAGCTGAACCAAACCACTGTTTGAAAAAGTATAGAATTTCTTGTATTCATTATCGTCATTCCCAACCTCAAGTTTATCCTATTCCTAATAAGTGCAAGTTACTATGGTTGGCTATACTCAGAATACTCTGGTTTGTATTTTGGGTGTCTACTCATACAGACTGGCAGGTCAGTCTTAGTTTTATTAGCCGCTTTCATGAAATTTGACTAACCTTTAAAATAGAATTATCCACCCTTATTTTTGAAGTAGGGGAAGCAATGTTTTCATTATCTAAGATGAACATATAATCCAAGGATTAACATCCTATCATTAAGGCTTTTCTTTCTCATAACAATCACTTTAGTTACTATGATTCAATTTGAACAGCAAATTTGGATAATCACACACAGGAAAGATGGGTGACTCTATCAATAAAAATAATACAACATGGGAGAGCATCACGGCAAACGGTGCACTTAACGGTGCAACTAAGGGCAAGAAACGCCCTGGAGGGGGACCAGGAACCCAATCTGCAAAGAAATCGCAAACTCAGACACTGTCTGGGTTTATGGTATTCACTGTAAAGCACGCGCAATATATGTATATTCAGTTCAACCAACCCTTATCAAAGGTGGAACATGAGATCAGACTCTTCCTTGGGGATGAGTTACTGACCCTGTGAAAGAAAACATGTGAGGCACAGCCCTCACTTTTCCCTCACGCGGTGTATGTAGCCACCAACAACATGGGCTGTGGCTGGATCGATATTGGTTTCAAAACAGCTGATGAAGCCAATGCCGCAGAAAAAGTCTGTGTGGAAATTGCCCTCCCCGAGGGCAAAAAATTGTGCGCACCACATGCACCAGATGGAACAAAGCGAAAAATGATTATCTCTTTTGACTCGCTCCCCACCAACCTTCCTCATAAGGTAATCAAGGAGGAGCTCCACAAAGGTCTTGTGGCCTATGGAGAAATTCAGCAACTCGAATTACAGTGATTTCGCTTGATGCCCAACCTGTGCATAGGCAAAGCTATCGCTGTAATCAATCCCTTCCCAGAAGTGGAAGAGGACTTATCCAGAATTCCACGCGCAGCAGAATTTCACTTAGAAGATGGGGGCCAGTCAGCCGCGTTCGGAGTTACACCAGAGCGCGCACCACCAATTTGCAACCAATGTGGCTCACTGGGCCACAAGGAACACGCATGCCCTGTGAAAGAGGGCTTAATGGAAAATGACTATTGTGAGGAAGCAATGGACGAAGATAACAAAAACTTCGCCAAAATGAATGCTGGTCACCACCCATTCCGCTGGGGTGAAGATGGACTATACTCCATTGTGGACCCAGTTACAAGCAAACAACGTAAAGCAGCACAAAAAGCCCACAAGCGAGAAGCAGCTGAAGCGGCGGCACACGCGGAGTCTGCCATTAACCCTGGACAAATTCAGGAGGATATTTCAGATATTTACCAAACCAACCAATCAGAACAATATGCCCAGGTCGAAAATTTTCACAGTAACCTGAATGAGTCACAAAGCGACATCAATCATGCACATATTGAGGAACAATGCAACCGCAATTTGGGCGAAAATGCGGTGCACAATTCACCAAAGTTGAACCTCAAAAATACAAATCCAATCAACAATCTGCATCAAATCAACATAAGACCTGTGAAGGAAAAGTTGACGCAGATGCAAAAAACTGCAATTCCATTGAATCATTGGGTCAGATCAAAGGAACTAACAATGGCAGTGAAAGAATTGGAGTACAGATGCGGAGAATGGCAAAATGAGCTGTGGTGGGATGAGGGCCAGAGGGCTCTCCCAACCGCTCCTGAGCGCCGTGGGCACCTCAGTGTCAATAGGGACATTAAATATTGCGGGAGCCAGGGCTCATACGTCCCAAGCCAAAAAGCTGGCATTCCTGTGAAAACCCCTTATAGACGTCTTGGACATCCAAGAACCCCACTGTCTACAAGGGGAAGAAGAATCCTGGTCAACCAGGGTCGCACCATCACAATCAGTATGGACGTCTCACTATGGGGTGATCATCCAAAAAAACAAAAAATTTAAAATTACAAATTCATCATCACACTTACACGGTCATGTCCTGGTAGCAACAATCACAAGCCAAGATGAAATAATTTTGTTAGCATGTATCTACGCGCCGTGCACTGCAACTGAGAGAAAAAATTTGAAAAATTTTTACTCTCATCCTTTCACCAGATATCATCATGTTAGGCGATTTCAACTGCTGGGATAACCCCAATACAGATCAATGACCTAATCCCAGGGGATACCCACCTGGACACATTGAATATCGCACAATGAAGGCATCTCTTGGCTTACAAGATGCTCTTCCCCCAATTCACCAATCCTTCCCCATATGACAAGACCCAACATACGTGAGGGACTGCTCATATTGATGAGTCATATTGACCACATCCTCATCCCACAATCCCACCACTCAAGAATCTCCAAATTTACAACAAAAAAGATCAATTTTTCTGATCACCAATTAGTTATGGTGCAGTTAGGCCAACCCAATCCCACACACAGGTGTCGCCTTAGAGAAAGCTTCACCCAGAAAATATAAAATTGCCTGAGATATCTGATTAAGTTGAAAACAAGGCTATGAACCCATAATTTACAACCCCATTCACTTTGGATCCCATCAGAACATGGGAAAATTTCAAAAAGGATTTAATCAACAAAACCCAACATATTACATCACGCAAGTACATCGCGGACACAGCCACAATCAAGCGTACCTTGGCGGAACTAGAACACCTGGAAGTAAATACTCCAAGATCTGGCTATAGCCCTAATTGGGGACGTAAATGGGCAGAAATTTCAGCCCGACTTAACAATCTCATCTTTGAACACCAACACAGAATCAAAGTATCAAACAAAGGTAAGTTCATAAAAGGAAGGCGAAACCTGTTTGACATACTTTTTCTGCCAATTCCACTCCCACGGAAACCAGCCCACATGCACACAGGTCTGCAAGACCAACGGCACCATGGCAACTGACCCTGAGGAGGTCAAGGTGGAAGCACACCGCTACTACACCAAATTATATCGTGAAACACCAACAGATTCACAAAAAACTAAAGAATTTATGCAAACTGTTGAGATACAAAGCACACCACCAAATTACAATATACTATCTCCTATTACATGGGAGGAGCTTTGGGAGACAATTCGCGGTGCACCATGTAGGAAATGCCCAGGGCCTGATGGGATACCCTACGAATTTTACAAAAAAATATTTTCAACAAATTGCCCTCCTCTTATTGGTGTCTATGAACCAGAGCTTATTAGAAACACGCCTATTACCAGGAGGCCATGAATCCTACGTTATAATCTTGTATAAAAAGGGTGACAAGTTGGACCTGGCCAACTGGCGTCCAATTGCACTCTCCAACACTGACACAAAAATTTTAACAAAAATTTTAGCAGCTAGATTAGGCGCAATTGCATCTGACGTCCTATCACCCAACCAGTTTGGGTTTAAACCAGGGCGTTCAATCTGGAACAACATACACCCTGTTGCAAACATTTGCCAATCCAAAGCAACTGGTGCCCTGGTCTTCTTGGATCAGGAAAAGGCGTATGACCGTGTTAGCTGGCCATACCTAAAAGAATGTCTACATGCCTTCAATCTCCCACCAAGATTCATAAAATGGGCGATGCTCCTAACAGAATCTGCAACCATGGCTGTATGCGGCCCTGGATTCCTAACAAACAAGATTAAACCACACAGAGGGCTCAAACAATGGAATCCCCTCAGCCCACTGCTATACAATTTCAGCTTTGACCCACTCCTCCGAGTAACTGACTCACGTCTCATGGGGATAACCGCACAAGGACAACCAACAGTCAAGATACTGGCCTTTGCGGATGACTGCGTAGCAGGTATAACAAACAATGAAGATGCCTGACAGATGGAACGCACTCTAGAGGAATACTTCAAGGAGAGCAAAAATCGCTCAACAAAAGGAAGACAGAAATCATCCTCTTAGGCAATTACACAAACAATTGGGCCACAACATCAGAACCTCATACCAACACACGAAGAAAAAACCCAATCATTTTACCCTTTGCAACACCTCCCACCACCACTCTTGTCCGACACCTTTGAATCTGGCTAGAATCAGGGGGATATGCTAATGAAACAATGGAAAGCAACCTGTTACAACGGGTATCCAAACGCGTTGCCTCCCTCAAGGGAAGAACCCCAGGACTAACAGGACGAGTTACAGTTGCTAACTCGCTCATCTCCCAATACTGTGGTACCAGGCCCATGCGATAGCCCTCTCACCTACCTCTATAACCTCAATCCGCGCGCTTATCCAGGGCTGGCTGTGGCCTGGCTCTCACCCTCTATACGGATGGAAACACTATTTGGCCCACGCTCAAGCGGAGGCATGGGACTAATAGATTTTGAGAGCCATGACAATCACATCATAGGTACCTGGATAAAGGAAATCCTTGCTCCAGACCTCCCGCAACAACATTGGTCCAGAGCAGCAAGGACTAACTTTGCACAGGCGCTCAAATTAACCAACCCACATAGTCCACCTAGACTACTTTCATACCTTGCCAAGCACCCTACTGCAACGGGTCCGCATGGAACCTCCCCTCATTTCAAACATATCCTCTGAACTATCCGCCATATGGGATGGACCATAGAGAACATGGGTACTATACAGGGAAAGAAGACGACCCAGCCCCCAATTAAAATTAAGAAACCCAGAAAACAACCCCCAGAGGGATATTCTCGCAACAACCCCAAGCATAGCTAGGATAGAATACCTAGATATGTTGGACATTCCCTATGATTTAACCACACAGAAGGCAATGTGGAAAATGACTCACTACCCACTCCTACAGCCAAGGATAAGAGCAAACGCCTGGCGCTGTCTGAGAAGGACCTATAGGATGGCGGACCGTTCCAACTCCCTCCACAAAACATGTGCAGTATGTGGAGGGGAGGGATCCCTACATCACCGCCTAGAAACATGCCCCCCAACTAAAGCTATATGGCAGGAAGTCGCACGCCTGCTTAAGATCCAAAACGAACATGAATTCTCGATATCAAAGAGCATCTTTGCGCTCCAGATCGAGTCACCAATCCCATCTACCCTCCGTTCCCTAATAATACCCATTGCAATGTGGACAATCCACACAATTGCATTAGATGCGTTCAAGGGCACGGTCCTAACCATTCATGGGGTTATTAACAGATTCCATGTTCACTTACTGGAGCACCTCCAAGCCTGGTTCTATGGATATATGAGACCAAAGCAAAAAGCGCTCATAGAATCATGGTTCCCACTCTGGTTCCTCCACACAGACCCTTTCCTTCACACCTGCTCCATAGCAGGGGAAACCCCCTTGGAATAGTGCACCAACCTCCCATACCTGGCAGTCCCGCTGGCAACAGGGGTAACTTGAGTACCCTGGGGGTGCCTAATTTTATGTTTGTCAGTTATTTCCTTAGTTTTACGTATATTCAGTAATGTCTGTCCCCTGGTCGGCTTACCTCAGTTAAATAAAAAACTTACAATCCAAGATTAGGCTTAGTCTCTGGGTGTTCAATATATTCATTTGTTTCATGTTTTTACACCGTGGTTGTTGATTTCTTTATGGCTCAACATTATTTAACTTTTTTCAACCCCAAACTTAACCTAACAATGGGAGCTGATTCATCCATACCCTGATCAGATGTGGCAAATTAAGTTTTTGACGCTTTGGCCGAGCTGCAGGTTCCGTTTTAAGAAGATAATGAAACTAAATCTACCTTCACAGATTCCCAAAGAAGTGTGGATCTCCTAGATGTGATTGAGGGTGATGTTTCAAGGCTCTTCGCCATGACCATCAGGCTCAAAAGCACCCTAAACCTGTTTTATTCAAATAAGGGAAATGCCTTATCAGCCCTACCACCTGTTACAATTGCAGACTTAGGCACACCTGTGATTTGTTCTGGTTGACCGCTGCTCCCCCTAGACTAAGTCCACAAAACCTTACACAAGCACCCGCCATCCTACATTATCACTGAATCCACCGGGGTCTACAAGTTTCAAGAGTGTTTGCAGCAAGGTGTGAAGCCTATAAAGCTGATCATGATTGAGTCCCCTTAATGAGTAGAATCATTACACTTAATTGAGTATAACTTTTCTGGAAAAAATTATCTATCTCCCAAATTTAGAAATTAAAAAAGACTTTTTAAAAAGTGGCAAAAATGAGGCCAAGAAAAAGTTTATCACATCAAAAGCTTTAAAAAACACCCAAGTTAAGCACAGGATGAGCCAGCTGCTGTGTCAAATTCTGAGACTTCAGAGAGAAATGTTAACCCTAGGAATGACACTGGACTAGTTCTCAGCGCCCTTGGGAACAATTAATAGTTGCTTACTTCTCAAATATTTGCAAACACTCTCCACTTACCTATGAACTAGTATAATTTCCCAGCGCTATGCCCGTATTAAAGTGCTGGGCATCTTGCAATTAACTAATTAATTACCTTTATTTTCTAAAAGGAACTTTAGAAATTTCATTAAGATTTAAGTATTTAGCTCCTTTGCAATAAACAATGCTATAGAGCGGTACCACTCATTGATCTTGGTGATGGCAAGGCCGTCCCACTGGTGTTTTTGGCGCTAAGTTCCTGATAATGGGAGGAAATCAAGAAAAACCCAACAAAAACTTCAGTAACAGCCGTCTATTTATGAACATACTATTTTCCGAGCCACATTCTGAGCTTAACGCCCACGATTCTAATCCAATATTCCATAGTCAGGGTTAGGCCAAAAGAGGCCCCAATACATAATGGAATATGGGAAAGGATGCTAACAGAATTGAAATTGGTGACATGCCAGTGACCTCACCCCAGTACCAAGTGCTCCTTGAGCCAGCCCAAACCAGACCCAATTATAATTAGAAATTGCAAATGCAGCTTCCTTTAATCAAACCCAGTAGCCCCACTTCCTCCCAAGAGATCTGGGAGATTCTGCTACTGGTACTCAGCTTAGTAGCTAGGAAGGGATGAATTCATTGATCAATACTTCCCCAATTATCCTCAATGGATCATACTCCTAAATACATAAAACGGGGATGCCCAATGGATTATAAATGCTATTGTGGTCATTAAGGTACCAAATGGAAGCCAAGCCTTTCCTTGGCACGTTGGATTTCTGACATAATAACCTACCCTCTTAACACTGCGGTTATGTCAATGTTCAGAGAACTGTTGAAATTGGGTCAGGCTACAGCCAAAAAATCTTATATGATATTATACACGCACTCTTGACATATTTGACATGAATCAAGTTGGTAAGAGACAACAAACAAGTACTGCTCGCTCAAGAGGCAACCCAACCACCCCCTTGAGTTTTCAAGCTTAAAATGTGGAGGCGATTGGAGCTACCTCTTGCCCTTCAGAAGTTGTAGCCTGTCAGGTGTTGGTAATTCAGTTCAAGCTTAAAATGCATGCCAAAGTAGTTGGAAAATATGGAGTCCTCTAAAGAACAGTGATTGCTAGTCCTACTTGACGCTCTGCAAGGAGAGGCGAAGATTTGTTTCTGCACCCTACTGTACCAGAACTATCACCTAGGGTAGGTTTTACCTTCTCTAATTATAACTGTCTACACAATGGAGCTACCTCAGCATCAGGGCCCTCAACTACTGTCCTTTTTTCAACAACCGTTTCTTTCCTCAAGTTTAGATGACACATTAAAGCTTTCAAAAAGCTAGATGATTCACTTAAACTACCAGAGAAAATCTCCATTGCTTCATTACAGACCTCTATAAACTAGGTGACAGTCGAAAATGGTATGGTACAATGGACCTCAGACTCTAGAAGAAGCATACAGATTGGTACACCAAATCGCAGCTCATCCCAGATATAGAAGGGAAAAAGAGTCAACCCCCTAAAAACTATACTGATGTCACACCAGTCTACCTCTATCCATCCCTAATGAGAACATGCTTATGCAATTCAATGGTGAGAAAGAGACCATTTACAACAAAGACAAGGAACAAGGCAAACATTCTGGTGGCATTTCTGAGCCCAATACCATAAAGAGAACTGCTGGGATACCACCAACTCAGCTTAGAGTGCTAGTTCTCATTCCCTATGCAACTCATGCCTCAGTACAGCGGAATCTACAAGTTGGTGGGACCACCTTCCATGACATCAGCACCCTGCTTTAACCGCTTGGGGACAGTTAGCCTCTTAATCCATTTGGGTGCTTACCTTGATTAACAGCTGTATAACCCCAAGATCTTGGTGGAACAGATCAACCCCAAAGAGCCCCAGCTTTTAAACCTCTTGGGTGATGTAGCTAATAGACCTTCAGGAACCTTTTTTGTCCCAGTAAGCCCAGAGGCCCAGATAGTGTCTTCATATCAGAAAATTGATAAGCATGTTGAGGAGGAATCTCATTAAAATCTGATCCTCGAGACCTAGACCTTGTGCACCCATTGAAGAACCCCTTAGACCCCACTTTGCCCTGTTTTCCTACGCCCAAGTGGCATCGATGCTATCCCAGTTCCTCAACAAGCTCCATAATAATAGCAAGTTAGCCACGAGCATAGACATCAACTACAGAATATGCGCCACTATGAATATAATGGAATTTTTTGCGCTTTCTTCCTGTTTTATTTGAATATAACAGTCAGTTAAAGCTGAGCTTTGGTTAACGCCATGATGGATATTGGCGCCTCTGGCAACTTTATTAACGTCAAGGTGGCCCTAGCCCTGGACCTAGTGGTTACTATGGGGCCCAGTCATGGGTGCTCATGCTTACTGATGATCACACTGACCCTATAGATGCTACTGCAATTCTAAGACCACAGTCTTTGTTTTCATGACAATTTCTCAGCATTTCCTGACCTGCTTTATCTATTTTACCTAGGCTGGGTTGGTGGAACTGACAATCATTGTCTATCGACCTCAATCAGAATATTCTCGCCTTCATGTCCTATTACCATTCAGGCGAGATCCCTATTCTCCCTAACCTGACAGAAGGAAATTCAGTAGCGGCAACTGTAGAGTATTCCCCCTTTAACGCAGTAGCTTATTTGCACACTATGCCAAGGATACTCAAGCCCTACATATAGATCTTTAACTCAAATGGGGAAACATGCCTAGCACCTCTTTCCAAGTTATAATTGGACTTTTTCCTGAAGGTAAAACTCATCTAAATTAACTGCTCTCTATAACCATAAACCTCTTCTGAGTACCGTGCTTAGTGATATAGATTAAAAAATTGTTAACCAAAGGGTTAGAAAAAGAAAACAATTTGCCATTATTGTACCCATGGTGTTTACACAGAAACCATATGTTACCCTGCACCCATGTATAGACTACGACTACCTGAACATATCTATGGTTCCCAAACCCTACCCATCACCACTAGAGGCCATTATTTTATGAGAGTTTCTAAGTCAAAGGCTTCTATGAATGGATCCTATATATGCTTTCTACCATGTCCAAGTGAAAGAAAGTGAAGAATGGCTAACGGCAATCTTCACGCGCCTTAACATTTACAGTTTAAAGTCATGTCTTTTGAACTCAAAAACACTCCCGCCATATCCAGAGGGTGATTGACCACATGCGTGTGATCTTCACATCATTTGTGCACCAGAATAGATCGACAACATGCCGGTCCACACCCCCACACCAGATCAACATGAGAAAGACCTAAGATGTAGCTACCATTCTACAGATAGCAGGTCTTCATGAAAAGACCTCAAAATGCAAATTTTCAGGTAAAATGTGCAATTCTTAAAAAGCTTTATACTCAAAAATAGACATGACATTGCCCTTGAAACTGAAAGCTATAAGGTTATTGTCACCCTACCATTCTGAAGAAACTCCACAGTTTTTTAGGCTTGGTCATAGTGCTGAAAAAAGTATCCCTGATAATCTCAACTGTCCTATCCCTTCCATATTCTGTACTGTCTTGATAAGAAAACGCCATTTATATGGATAAAAGAATGTCAGCAGGCCTCTGACACCGTCATAGAAGACTTCACCAACGCTTTTCTATTACGCCATGATGACAAAGACAAGACATTCATTGCTGCATGTGATTCTTCAAGTTTGACCATAGCGCAGTTCTACTACAGGAACATAATAAACGCAAGCACCTGGTGCTTGCTTCTCAGTGAATTTTACCAGCGCCAAATGCTCTTGGGCTATCCATGGCAAAGAGCTGGCTGCCGTTTCCTGGTCAATGATGCAGCACGTGATACCTACTACAGAGGTCAAAATACACAGTGACTGCGCACAGATCACAAGTCACTGGCATAAATCTAAGCCATAGAAGCTGGCACATTGTAAAACCAGAACACACCACGACCACTTCAGTTTGACTTTAAATACAAGCTTGTTTGGGGCATGACCCACATAGTTTTAAACATCCTGATCAGAAGCTAATATCTTACCTGATACCGCCTAAAGATGTAGAACTGGTAACATTGATCCCTCATAACAAGTCCTGTTGGAATTCCCGGAGATGGAACCTACTGTTGCCACTATCACACCCGCAAAATCAGAAAAATCCATTAATACAACAATTAAACCAAACGCTGACCCCAAAGCCCCCACCCACAACTACCCGAAATTACCACCCATAATTGACATTAATGAGAATCCCACCAAGGTGCAATATTAAACGCAAAAGCAGCAGTCCTTTAAGGACAAGTAATGAGAGATAAGATACTAACAGGGAAAAGCTCTATGGATGATATTCATAAAAGAGAAAGGGTGATTTATTTCTGCAACCAAGTATGAAGCCCAATATCTTACATCCACAGGTCATAAGGGAGCATTATTAAACGCAGACCGTGGGCCATCCTATCATCAAGAAATACATTTTTCTAATAACAAAAGCATAAAAATGAATTGGATTAAAAAAGTATTGCCTGCCTTGGTGGTGCACTGCCTCATCTGCAGCAATTAAAGCTAAATATGGGGCAAAACGGAATCTTACACCCACTCCAACAGGAGGCAGACCTGTGGACATCAATATTAATGGGATTTATTATGTCCTACTAACTTTCTAAGTAATTTGATGCAATTATGGCGGTAATATAATGATTCGGAAATTATGCCATATTCAATCCTGCCTGACAACAACCACAAATTAAGGACATGGCTCAATTATTTGTATCTCATATCTTCACCATGTTTGTAGTGCCGTAGGAGGTTTTAATACTGAGGCCAGAAGTTTACCTTGAGGTTCTTAGATACCCTATGTGAGGAATTATATATCAGACTGCGCTAGTCCTTTGATATCACCCACAGTCATATGGACAAATGAAATGGGTTAATAGTTGATAGAGTTTACCTCTTATGCTATGCCACCTTTTCCAGGATTCTCAGACAGTTGATCCTCTCTGGCCCAGTTTTCCTACAACTCCTTCCACTAATTGATGAAGATGTCAATAATGTACGCCAACCTAAGTTTCAACCCTACCTTCACTATCAGACCTCATATACACACCAACATCCCAGAAATAGCAGTTTTGTAAGATAAATTAAAATTAAAGTACACCAACAGTTACAGAAACGTTTGAACAAAGCTGTCAAGGACGCCAAGCAATTAATTAAACATAAATGTCAGCAGCCCCAAATATCAATTAGTCTACCTCATGATGGCGGACACAAAGAACCTTCGCCTTAATGTCCCATGTCAGGATCTGACATGCAAGTGAACAGGGCCATTCCCCACTAGCAAGGTCTACACAACTAGTCATTCTACGTGGAGGTCCCGTTTTACTTAAAATCTAGATATAATTTTAATCTTCTACTATGTCCATATTAAAAGAAGAGAAGCTAGTGGAGGTCAACCCTATCCTGATTGAAGGGATACCAGAGTTAGAGGTAGAGTAGGTTCTTGATGCTCGGAAAGTCAAGAAGGGGATTCAATACTTAATGGCATGGAAGGGGCACCTGGCATACAAGAACAAATTGGTCCCCCCAGGATTGAATAAACTTCTGTGTGCTGATCAAGGACTTCCATAAACAGAACTCCCAAAGCTCCCGCGCTCTCATCCCCCAAGCCTACTGATTCTAAAGCCCTCAAATTCACTTTACCATAAAATAACTATGCATTTAACTAGGCCTCAGAGAAGTATTAGAACCCTTTTTTAGGAAAGGATATTGTAAGGGTCTCCCTGCGGCTTTCAAGCTGTACAGGAACCTGCACCCATCCAGTCAAAGGAGGGAAAGCCCCTTTAGCCTCACTACAGGAAATAAAACGTAAATTTTGGGAACACCTGTAAGTCTGGGGAGCATCCCCTCTGCCTAGACTGAGTGGTATTCCCATTTCCCACCAAAAGGGTCCAAAGAGGGTAGCTCTCTCTCATCTCAAGGGCGATCTAGCCCATATGGTAGATGAGCGATGCAACAGCTCTCCCTCTGAAGATTCCACCACCTGTCCATACAATAATATCCACCAAATTAGTACAGCAAATTGAGGAATTTTTGTGCCAAAATAATTGGAAGCCGCCACCCCCATGGGCTGAAAGGTTCTTATGAAGTCAATGGCACTGAGCTCTCAAAATTAAGGTCTGGAAGCCTTAAACCCTTGGTAACAAAGCCTGATGGGCTCGCACATTCAGTATGTGAGGAATCAAGTGCTGAGAGTCAGCAAATTTGCCAATGGAATTGGGCTATTTGGAAATGTTGCTTTTGGTTAAAACCTGCTTCAAAAATATCGGGGACAAAGTCCAATGGGAATGTACCTCTTAAAAAGAATGTGTCCAGTGTTGAATCCTCAGTAAAACTTGCCAATGGCATCAGGCCATTGGGATATGTTGTCACCTATTTGAAAATAACCTCAAAAACATCAGGGACAAAGCCCAATAT
Organism: Massospora cicadina; assembly: GCA_022478985.1. Lineage (NCBI taxonomy): Eukaryota > Fungi > Entomophthoromycota > Entomophthoromycetes > Entomophthorales > Entomophthoraceae > Massospora > Massospora cicadina. Next base: position 27,318 of record JAKSZP010009690.1, read on the forward strand.
GCATGTACCTCCAAAGACAAATGTGACAAATGCCAAATTTTCTGTGGAACTTGCTGATGGCATTGGGTTATTGTCAAAAGTTACCAATAGCCCAATACCTCCCCTCAAAAAATTTTGTTCATCGTTAAATGCATCTTTCTTGGCTGAATGGATGCCAAAGTGACCAGGTTCAGATGGGTTGGGCATCCCAAACCCATTTCTGACCTTTTGGGACCGCCCCTACATGAGGTGGCCTTATTAGTTCCCGTTGCCCGTTGGGTGAGATGCCATCATGCTAACTGTCAGAAACACAGTGAAACTGAAAGTGAGCATTCGAGGTTGAACTGACAGTGACTCAGCCTGCCACCAACTCCTTCAAAGTCAATTCAGATTAAATTCGCTTGTCCCCCCTTCAAAGTTCGCTGGATTAGGTTGAATCTTGAGGGCCACGATCCTGTGCTTTACTAAGATATTCCCCAAATTGATCATCTATTTAAACAATTGTAACACACTGAGGAAATTGATGGTCAAATTTCTAAAATTTACCTTTAATTAAAAAAATCTCCCTAAGTTCCCAATATTTGATTTATTTCAAATTTTTCTTGCCAAACTCCCTATGGCGCTAACAATGTGGCCCCTTGGACCCTACATTGGCTGGTCATGACCACTCATGATATTAACTATAGCTCCTAATGTAGTCAACTGGGCATATCATGTAAGAAATTTCTTAGAATTTAACTCTATTGTCGAGGCCATCTGCCAGCAGGATATTGGAATCCTTTGGGCCCATCTGTCTCCACTCCAAGAGAGGATCCACCCCCTCACCTCAGTTTTTGTTCCAAACTCTCCTGTGGAGGGTACAAAACAGAAATTCTGATCGCAAAACTCCCTGCAAAAGGCCCACTGGGTCAGGAGTCAAAACACTCTGGCTCCTTGCCAGGTTCCTTTTTGCATTTGCAATTCATTGGTGCTCAATTGTCACACACCTTATCACCAAAGCCAACGTTAGTTGAGCAGCAATGCCTCTGGCATTCTGGCTTGCCTTTTGGGTGCTTTTGCATCCCAACTAGTAGGACAGTTTAAACTTTCCCCGCCATCTTCCTGACATATTTGACCATCCATTGTGTTATGAATTTGGCGTAATTGTTGAGATCCGCCATAGGGTTTTTGCACAGGGTCAATCCCACTGAGCAATAGAATAGACGATATGGAGATCGTCAGTCCTTGGAACACACTCAAATAGATATAATAAAAAAATATAGAGCAATTGCCCTAATAACACTTCTTTATTTAACGCAATATATTCAGCTGAACCTTGCTGCTCTGCTCTCACTTTCCTAGTAAAATCCACCTCCTTCAATTCTCTGGTATTGCTTATATCTCAGCAAGTTCAGTTAATATTGACCCTTTTGCTTAGACTATTTGTTCCGCTATATTTTATTGGTTCAGGAAGATTTCCCATATTTTTTAAATTCACCTTTGCCTTAGTTCAAAACGATCTACCAAATATTTGTCATACATTGACATCTCCTAATCACCTTATTTATAAGCAGTCCAATAACCATTTTTTTGGACCCAATATCACCTCATCCCTAGGCACTTAATTACTTGTACTCCATAATTATTGTCAGTGGATTCTAGCCGATCCATCATGGCTATTTCCGGCTTATTGTCCATTCATATCAGAATTTTGATATTACCCCCTCCTTGACTGGACAATAAGGCTCCTATTGCTTATACTCCCAGAGAAACTTCGCGTGCACTCAGTTCTTAATCTGACCACTTGCAAGGTCCTTGGTGGCATAGTCGTTGACACATGTTTTCTCAATAACTTAAAATGGACCAATCCAAATACTGGCCAACTTGTGTTTCCACCTGAACCCATGCTGATCATGGAATATAACCATATTGCCATCTTTGATATGAGCCAACCCACTACACCATACCTGATTGGCAGCCTGATTCTTGATCTTCTTATTTAAACTAAAGGATTATTCTTTGGTTTGCAACTTGATCAACGTGTCCATTAGGTTAGTTAAATAACGGTGTGGATCTATTCCGCCAGTGTCTTCCATACATGCATAAAGCAGAGCGGAAGGGCAGGGTGTTGTCCATATAGTAGCTGAAAGGGGCTCTTCCCTGTGGCGGAATGGTAGCTAATGTTATAGGAAAAAACGGCGGTGGAAATGAGAGAGCTTCAATAAGAAGAACGATCCATTACCAACTTCTGGAGTATGTTCACTAAAAGTTCCATTAACTCTCTTGATCATGCCATTAGATTCAGGGTGATATGGGGTCATCAGCACTCCGCGGATGGTTATCAAATTCGTTGAGCTTGGGTAAGATGTGAGAGGTGAAGTTGGTTCCTTTGTCAGTAAGGATGAACTAAGGACATCTATGTCGCTGAATTATACATTCCATCACAAACTTGGCCACTGTGATTGCCCCCAAAACTCCATATTGCCATGGCTTTAACCTACCTGGTAAAGTGATCGATCACCACCATAGTGTACTTGGACCAGTTAACTCCCATTGGCAGAGGGCCAACGACATCAAGGTAAACTGTATGCCAGAAAAGTGGGGCTTCACAAATGATAGGTAGTCTTCTAGCGGAATGGCTTTTCCACTTGTCACTGGTGGAAGCAGGAAATAGTTTCAAGCACATTGAAGTTCATTCTTTCCCAGTAATATTGAGGAGGTAACAATTCCATCATCTTGCACACGCCTATGTCCAACTGCCTTATGCACGCTCATGATAATGCTACATCATGCTGGGGGTGCGGGAAGTTCACTGCTGAGTCTCCAATCCATTTGTATAACTCCCTGTTACGCTGAAAGGTATTGGTTCACATTTCATTTAATGACTTTATGGCTTGAGGCGTCTCATCATCATACTTTCTGCTGGGCATCTTATTGTACATTATGTCACTCAGATCTGCCATAACTGCAATCTTTGGTAGCCTTGACAAACAATCAGCGTTCTGGTGTTTTTCTCCAGGTCATTGGAGGATCTTTAAGTTATAAGCCTGCCATTTAAGGGCTCAGAGGCTAGACGCCCTTCAGGCTCCTTGAGATTCTGCAACCAGCGTAACAAAGCATGATTATTACTACTTTGAACTTCACCCCAAGCAAAAACACCCAAAATTTCTTGTACACGTGGATCACCAATAAAGCACTCCTGCTTGCTCACGGTATAATTGCGTTTGAGGCTGTTCAGGCTCTGACTGTAGTACGCTACAGGGTGCTCATCCCCCTCGTCGTCTTTCTGAGATAGGACCGCCCCTATAGCGGAATGGGATGCATCCATTTGAATAATGAACTCTTTATTGAAAGTTCGAATATTGTAGCACCAGTGTGCTGAGCTGCGCCATCCAAAGTGTTTTAAAGGGGAATTGATAGTGTCCGGTACATTTGAACAAGACATCCTTCTTTTAATAGCTCAAACAGCGGACCTCCAATACAACTATGGTTAGAAATAAAGCGGCGGTAGTAGCTGAACATCCCTAAAAACACTTTTATATCACGCTTACTAGTTGGCGTATCATCTTTTAGATAGCCTCCACTTTGGCTGGCTATGGCTTCAGCCTGGTCGCATCTACCACAAACTCAAGGTACTCCATTTGGTCCTTATAAAAAGTGACATTTACTGGGCTTAATTTTGATGTTGGTCTCAATTAGCTGGTGGAAGATCTCCTTCAGATGGGTAAGGTGCTTGAAGGATGTACACAAAAAACATTGATATTATCAAGCTATACGAGGACACATGACAGCTTCAGGTCACCAAGAATGGTATCCATAGCCCGTTGAAACATAGCCGGGGCATTACACAGCACTTTGGGCATATGGGTCAGTTGAAAAAGTCCCTTAGGAAGTGATAATAGCGCTTTTCTTCTGTTCCATTGTGGGCAACTCAATTTGCCAATAACTAGATATCAAATCCATCTCTGAGAAGTAACGATCCCCCTCTAACCAATCTAAAGCATCGTCAATCTGTGGCAAGGGATATGAATCCTTATTGGTGATACTATTGAGCTTCCAGTAATCTATTAATATGCAATTGTTGCCGTCCTTCTTTTTTACAATAAGTACAGGCGAAGCCCACGGACTTTTTGATGGTTCAAGCATCCCTTTCTCAAGCATCTTTTTGATTTCCTCAGTAACTACTTTTGCGGCTGCCCTTGATCAGCGGATTGTCTGGGACCTGATGGGAGGATGATCCCCAGTGTCCAATTGATGGACCACCCCCTCTGTGCACCCTAAATAATGATCATCAACAGCAAATTTCTCCTTGTGTTTTTTAAATAAAACTTCCACCTGATCTTTTTGGTCTTCCAAGGACCCTATAAAAACTTCACGTGGTATAACAACCATTATGACAAGCTGCAGTTTGATGAGCAGACCAAATTTATTCAGTGACCCAGACTCATGAAACTGAAGGACCTCCTTACTTAGATCAAATGTAAATTTGCCACTATTTGGTGCTGGCAGATTTGCATTGGTTTGTTCTGGAGATTCGCTACCAAGACCTTGATATCCCCATGTCCTGGGAGTATGATGCCTGTGGCCATGTGGGGCTCAAGCCATAATTGAAAATAGGGTCCAATGACCTCCCCATAAAGCCCAGCAGGCACTTCTACATCTCACTCGGTGTTTATTATTTAGTCTGGAGGGGATGGATATAGGTCCAGTGGCTCTAAGCGATATCCCTTGATATTCATATATTTGCTGGGGAAGGGCCTGGGTCTTACTCCTCAGTTGATGGTAACAAACCGGAATCACCCCATCACTATAGGAAATGTTGATATGCTCCATGTGCACCAAATCCTTTGACACTCCACTGGAGGTAAAGTAAATTGGGATCCGTTGCCCCAAATGTTTGAACGTCTCCTCTGTATATCATTGACAGCACCATAGTGTCACATAAAAGCAGTTCCAATTAATATGTCGTAATTATTAATTGGCAACACTATCACCAGGGCTACAATGTCAATTGGATAAAATCGCAATGGAAGCACACTATATGCTCCCTCAGATACCGTGCTATCTGCTCCAGCAGTCCCATAGACCATCCAGTGTTCCACATCAGGATATAATGTCAACTTAGCCACCAACTTCGTGGAAACTATGTTAACTGGAGCAACCTGTCTATAATAGCGCAGACTCAGGTTTTGGCTACAACAATGTCACAGTACGTAATTCTGAATATGATGTATTCTGATTGGTTAACACATGAACAATAAAAAATCTCTGTTCCTAAGGAAACTCACAATCCCTTAACCAACTTTGGGGTTTTCTTTGATGATAGTGTGGACCAGAAAGGCGACGTTTTCACCTTGCAAGGAAGGTGCATCTGAAGATGGGTCCAACTTATCAGTAGAACTTGGTCAAACATTTGATAAGCGTATGGCATGGACTTCATCTGAGATCTCTTCTGCCGCTGCTTTGGTTTACGCTCATTTCAAAATATTCACCCCTCCTACTGGCTGCTGTTATAAGAATGCATCATCATACTAGAAAACTTCCGCTATATATTCTTCAATGGGTTCAGATGGGACATTTGAGTTTTGGATAATGGAAGTAAAGGGTCCTGTCTCTAATCCACTCTAACTTTTCCATGATAGGACTGTTCCTGTGAAAGTGATGGATCTGACAAATGGGGCAACCTCAGGCCAGGTGCCCTGTGTGACCACATTTAAAGAAATTAACCCCGTAGGTCCTGCGTCCTTGACTATTGTAATATGAGCCTCACCAATAATTTAATTGTAAAATTGACATAGTTAGACTCAATTTAGTAATTGGGCTGTTGCCAATAAGCAGGTCTGGGGAAGAAGTTAAACTGCTGGGGGGAATTCAGTGGAAGCTAAATCAAATGTCTAAACTTCCCCATATAGAAAATGTTCAATGGCAGCGGCAGTATGGTTCTGCTCTGTATTGGGGGAGGAAAGGTAGCGGATAGATGGCGCAAAATTCAAACAACTTTAAGCAAGAGTATGACATCCTCTAAAAACGGAGCCACGATATTGTAGAGCTCATGGTATGGCTTCACTGCGGGGTTCATTGCAATGCACACATCAGATTTGGATAAAGTCCCAACCCCTATTAACATGTGAGCTTACATCATAAATTTATCAGCAAATGCAGTGAGGGTCTCATTATGCTGAGACCTGATGGTCAAGAACTTGTCCTTCTGCTGCGACATCTTTATGGTCCCTGTGAAAAACTGCAGCACAGTATCCAAAACTTCTTGATATGTAACGGAACTGTTTAGAAGATAGCAGATGACTTGATCGGCACTTCCAATATCCAAGGTATATATTATTAGTTTTGCTTAATACTAAAATGAGGCTCCTTCCATTACAAACTCAAATCGTTTAAAAAACCCATAAATTCCCATCGCAATCAAATGGAGGGTGATTATCAATTAAAATCTCTTTCAGAAGCTCCTCCTGCCTTATGAGCATGGCATCTTAGGCAAGCCTGAGTTCTGCATATTCAACAAGTGCAGCGCGTTGTGGAGATCCCCTGTTAAAGCAAGCCTGATGCACCATGGCCAGCGACTGGATAATTTTTATTTTTTGATTGATCAATGGGCCCCTGTAGTGAGGGTCACTGTTATAAATTTGGTGGAATCATTGAGATATGCTGTAGGGTTTTTACACAGGGTCAATCCCACTGAGCAACATAATGGACAACATGAAATTGTTGGTCCTTGGAACACACTCAAATATATATAATAAAATAATATGTAGCAATTGTCCCATTAACACTTCTTTATTTAACGTAATATATTCAGCCATCCTTTCTGCTCTTCTCTCTCTTTCCTAGTAAATTCCACCTCCTTCATTTCTCTTGTATTACTTATATCTCAGCAACTTCAGTTGATATTGACCCTTTTGCTTAGACTATTTGTTCCATCATATCTTTATTGTTTCTAGAAGAGTTCACCATTTACTAAATTCACAATCGACCTAGTTTGAGGTAATTTACCAAATATAATCATGCATCAACATCTCCTAATCGCCTAACCTATAAGCAATAAAATAACCATTCATTTGGACCCAATATCACCGCATCCCAAGGCACTTGATTACTTGTACTCTATAATTAGTGTCAGCGGATTCTAGCCAATCCACCATGGGTATTTCAGGATTATCATCCAGTCATATCAGAATCTTAACACATTATTTCTGGCCATTTCCACCCTCCTTGTAGAGATGGGCGCTGCTTGGTTACCCTTTACCAAATGAGCGTGAAATTTGGTAGTTTGTCTCCTGCTGTTAGTTTGGTCAGTTGCCAAATTTGGAAACTGCATTCATAATGCTTTGGAGGAATTTTTCCATTGTAGCATGGGCCTATTGGCCGCTACTCTTCCCCCAGTTCATCCTCATGCGTGGAATCCAAATATCCTTCCCAAGATGTTGCTAATCAGGTCCTTGACGCCTTTTTTCAAAGTGCAAATGCAATCCGTGATTGCCCTGAATAATGCCACTTCATTGTCCAATGCCTAGCAAGGTGTTGCCCTTTTGGATACAGTTGAAGGCAAAGCTTGTTGGTAAGTGCAAGGACTTCTGCATTCTTCTATTTGTACAGGTGATCCTACCTCATTTGTTGCAGCAGTATCAGCAGTTTTAAATACCCTGTTGTTAAATTTTGGCGAGTCCATATATATCTGCCAAAAGGTTTTTTGCACAGGGTTATGACCAATAAACAATGGGAACGGATGAATGACAATTTCCAGCTCCTCAATACACTTGTAAACAATCTATATATCAAAATGGGAGCAATTTCCCCCAAACACTTCTTTATTTTAATTTAATAAACTTAGCGGATCTTATTCTAGTCCACTCCTTCCTTCTTCTCTCTTTCTTTTTCACTATCCAAAAACATCCTCCTTCCAATCCCCTCATTTTTCTGATATTACAGTGACCTCAGTTGGTACCGACTCTTTCACTTAGTTTATTCATTTCACCATGTTCTCATTGATTTTGGCTTGTTGTTCTTCATTCTTTAATGCCCTTATTTGAGGCAATCTAAATTATCTTGTCAAATGTCAATATTTCCTTATCACCCTATTTGGAAGGCGATTTGATACGTCCTGGTTTAACCCATTATTGCCTCATCCTAAGGCGATTGATACTTACAACTCTGAAACATCTTCAGCAGATTCTGCCCATTGAATCTTTGGTAGAATTCCTCCAATGATCCATTGGTTATAAATTGTGGCTTGTCATCCAGTCATACAGATTTGTGACATTACCCCCTCCTTGACTGGAAAATAAGCAGTACGTCTCTTTTCCTCCAACGCCATGCAAACAATCATGCGCCAGCAGCCACAAGTCCATGATTTTACATTTATTCTTTCATATGTGTCTTGGTGCGGAGTTGCCTGACCCAGGCCACATCCCTCTACCCCAGTTTCCTCTTCCCCTGGCTGATGAAAATGAGGCTGACTTGGACCTCATAACCATTATAACCTAAGAAGAACTCCTTCCCAAATTCGTCAGCCATTTGGCTTCTTGGCGCGCCCCAATCGGGAACATAGTGGCCTAGGTACACTGGGAGGGGAGTGGAGCCAATGGCCTTCGTATAACAAAGTGGCCAGCTCCTGGAAAGCAGCTTTAGTCACCTAGTGCTTCCATCTCCTGCCAAGCCTCATCCCGCAGCCCTGTCTATCCAGCGGATGCTGTGTTTCGTGCAATAGGTGAAAGCCTGCTGGTTAGGGTCCTTTTCCCGCGCTCCTACCCACTTCTGGTCCCTGGGGGTAAATTTCTGCAACAACTGGATAGCTCGTCTTTGCTCTGGGGTCACTTCAGCACTCACCGCCCTCAGCACCGACAATCCATTGCAGTACCATCATATTATGGTGCTCTTAGGTAACCTTGTTTTGCATCCCATAACCGCTGTAGGTTTAGGAATAGTGCTGCACTGAACAGCCCTTGAGTGGGTCTGGAAAGTGGCATTCACCACATATGCTCCTTTTCTGATAGCATATCTGAGCATGGAGGACTTCCTTGTAGATTTTCTGGCTTTAGGCGCAGCCTTTTCCCCTGAGCCAGAACACATCTGCTTACACGCTAGCCCTTACAACTCTGACCCCTCTGCTGGCTTACTCATTGATTTTCTGGGATCATCAACGCATGTGGTTGTGGGCTTTGCTCCTAGTTAGACAAGAACGTTTTTGGCTTGATCAACCAACTGATCTCTCACCACCTCGCCTGTTGCTATGGAAACCCAGTCCGTCCTCCTCTTCCAGTCCCATTGCACCAGCCTCCCCTCATCGACTAGCAGTGGCTTTGAGCGTACGTCAGCCCCCTCACTCTCCCCTCAGCAGCCTTCACCTCCACCCCCAACCCCAGAAGAGCCCATAGAACCCACGGCACCCTCAAAGAGGTGAAAGAAGAAATAAGGTCCCACTGATCAAAAAAGGACCACTGCAAGAAGCCAAAAAGAGACAGGAAGATGAAGACATTGAAGCAAAAGACCCCCAGTAGCAACCTCAAATAGACATAGGTTAGAACCACAGAAGATATAGTACAAACATGTTCATTATCATCATTTACTTTTTACTTTTTACTTTTTTGTTTTTTTTCTTTTTATTTTTTTGTTTTATTCCTTTTTTGGAGAGGCTCTATTACTGCTTATATGGCCGAAGGAATTTCACATGCACTCGATTTATAATCTGATTACTCACAGGATCCTTGATAGTATAAGTGACAATGCCCATTTTTTTCGATTATCTCAAATGGCCTAATCCAAATATTCGCGAGCTTGTGCTTCCACCCAAACATGCGCTTATTGTGGAATAGCACCATATCTCCATCTTTAAATATTGTAGGCCACTTTGCTGTACCTGATCAGCAGCCTGATGTTTGATTTTTTTGGAAAAGTTGATTGAGTATGCTTCAGTCTGTAATTTAATTAGCATATTTGTTAGGGTGGTTAAATAGCGTTGCAGATCTATTCCGCCGGTGTCCTCTACACAGGCATATATAAGCGCAGGCAAAGCGGGGTGCCGTCCATAAAGCATTTGGAATGGGCTTTTCCCCGTGGCAGAATGGTAGCTAATATTCTAGGCGAACACTGTGGAGAAAGGAGGGTACTCCAATCGGAGGGCCTATCTATAACCAACTTCCATAGTATCTTCACCAGAGTCTCGTTAACCTGTTAAACCATTCTGTTGGACTCAGGATGATATGGGGTTTTTAGGACCCCGCGGATGGCCATCAATTCGTTGAGCTTGGGTAAAATGTGAGAGGTGAAGTTGGTTCCATCTCTAGTAAGGATAAACTGTGGGCAACCGTGATGATGAATGATGCATTCCATTACAAAATTAGACACTGTAACTGCCCCCAGATCCAAAATGGCCTGTGCCTCAACCCACCTTGTCAAGTGGTTAATTGCCACCAGGATATACTTAGACTGGTTAGTACCAGTCAGCAGAGGTCCCACTATGTCAATAGAGACTGCATGCCAAGCAAAGTGAGGTTTCACTAACTGGTATGATGTCTTCTGGCGGAACAGCTTCTCCACCTGGCACTGATGACAGCAGGACAGGGTTTCAAGCACATCAAAATGCATGCTTTTCCAATAATAATGAAGCCTCAATAGTTCAAGAGTCTTCTGGACTCCACCATGACCAACTACTCGATGTGAACTTATGATAATATTAATATGGTTGAAGGTCTGGGGATATTCATGGTAGTGCCCCCTATACACTTATACAATTCCCCGTTTTTCCGGAACGTTACAGTCCTGAGTCCTTCGAGAAACTTGATAACTTGAGGCGGTTCATCATCATACTTTCCACTAAGCATTTTGTCAAACAATGTCACTCAAATCTTCCATAACTGCTTTTTTGGCAACCTTGATAAGAAATCGGCATTTTGATGTTTGGCTCCTGGTTGATAAAGAATTTCAAAGTTATAAGCTTGCAGCTTAAGAGCCCATCAGGCTAGCTGCCCCTCTGGCTCTCTCAAATTCTGCAACCAGCGCAATGATGCGTGATCCAATATGACTTTAAACTTTACTCCATTTAAGTAGACTCAAAACTGCTTATATGCATAAATCACCGTTAAGCACTCACTAAGTTATGGTGTATTTCGTTCATGGCAATTAAGGCTATGCTACAGTATGCCATGGGGTGCTCCTATCCCTCATCATCCTTCTGAGACAGGACTGCACCAACAGCGGAAAGCGACGCATCCATCTTAACAATAAATTTCTTATCAAAATTAGGGTAGCGCAACATGGGCGCAGAAATTAATGCCATTTGAAGTGTATTGAAGGGCCTTGATACCATTCCATCCATTTGAACATGGCATCCTTCTTTAGTAGTTCAAACAGTGGACCTCTGATACAACTGAAATTGGGTATGAAGCGTCAGTAATAACCCACCTTAAGCAAAAACACCTGAATGTTCCGCTTACTAATGGGCTTAGTCATCTTCTGGATAGCCACCTTGGTGGGTTGAGGTCTCAGCCCAGTCGCATCCACCAAAAAACTGAGGTACTCTGACTGATTCTTAAAGAAGTGGCATTACTGAGGATTGATTTTAATATTGCCTCAGCCAATCAGCGGAATACTTTTTCCAAATTGGGTAAGGTGATCAGTGAACGTGCAAGAGAAGATATTAATATTGTCAAGGTACACAATAATGCACAATAACTTCAGATCACCCAGTATGGTGTCCATTTGTCATGGAAACGGCAGAAGAAGTTTAGACCAGCCTGCCAGTTGGGATGTGTAAGCACCCAAAAAGCAATCCAGAATGCCAGAGGCATTGCTGACCAAATGACTTGATATGGAGCCGGGCATTGGGAAATGACAATTTTTGGTGCAGCACAATAGTGAGTATAATCCCAACGATGAACCACACTGAACCCACTCCCAACCCAGGGGGTCTTGCTGCAGGGGGTGGGATCACTGAGATAGTCTCAATGAGTTCTTTGGCATATGGGGCCATTTCGACCGGGGCAGCAAGGAGATGGATTCTCTCTTGCAATTGGTGGACATAAGGCCACAAGATCCCCGTGTATTGCTGCCACAACTTAGTGATAACGGGGTTGTAGAGCCAAAAAACAAGGGACTCGCTGAATCCAATTGATGATGGAGGGGGCCATAGTGACCAAGAGTACTGGTAGAGCTCATCTGGTATATGGACTGATGGGCCACCAGGGAAACGCCATCAGGGATGCGGTCATAAGAGATAATCAAAATTGTTTGGTTTTTGGAAAAAATTTTATTGAAAGGAAATAAAGAAAATCAACCAACAATTTTTCAGTGATATGCAACTGATTAAATAGTGGTCAATTGGGGTAGTGACAAGCTGGTATTGGGACCCTCAATTTTGACCTAACCAGTAAATTGTTTGGGAATGGGCAGGTTTGTTCCTTGGGAACTGACATCATAAAATTTGGTGGTGGGCTGAGTTGCTGTCAGTTCGAACTCAAATGTCCAAACTGAGGCTCAGCTACATTTCCGATGGTTGGCATGATGATGTTTGGCCTGATGAGCGATGGAATTCCCCCAAGGCCACCCCATATAGGATCAGGTCCATTTGGTTGGGAACGGGTTTGGGATGCCCAACCCACCTGCACTCGGTCACCTGACTGTTTGTTTGGTCAGAGGCATCACATTGGCCGCAACGCCCAAATTGCCAACAGGGGGCTTCAAACCCTTGTCGATGGCGCCTGATGCTATAGCCTGATTGTTAAGGATGATCCCTGACAACTTTGGTAGTAAGGTGCTTTGTTTGATCGGCATATTGATCAAATTGGAACTGTTGGGCATTCTGGCCAATAGCAATTCAACAGTCTCAGCACAGATTTCGCTAATTCCCCATAACATTTCTGCCAAAGTGAGTGTGGGTACAGGGGTGGGGTCCAAAGTGAAAGAGTTGTTACCCATCGCTCATCTACTATGTGAGCGAGATTGCCCTGATTAACGAGAGGTACTACCATCCTCTTTGGTGTTTTCTTACTTGGAAAAGGGAATATGGCCCGATCAACAGCCAGGGGACATTCCCTGGGACTTACATTACCCTTTCCTTTTTCCAAAGGAAGGGCACCCTCACCAGGAAACTGCAATAGAGCTACATTCTTGCGTGCCTTGGGTAACTTGATAGCCATAATCGTCACGATTTTCTGGGGGGACGGGGAGCCTCGGGGTGGGATATATGGAATGCTTCGACCAGGTTCATGCAATTCACACAATTGTGCGTCTTGACCCAGCTATTTTCGTAAGATAGATACCCTTTCCAGGCCACTAGATATTGGATGGAACTTCGCAACTTCCGGGATGCCAGGATAGCCTCTACCTTGGCTTCTTCCCATTATTGATGATGATTGGTTCCAGTTCTTTGGGAATTGCACCCTTGAAGGGTGACAGCTGGGAAACATGGAAAACAGGGTGCTGCTTCCAATGTGCAGGAAGCTTCAGTCAAAAAGCCCCATTACCCAATATACCTCATCCCTAAATGGTGGCCTGAGAGTTTACTGCCGAATTTATGGGAAGGGGTTTGAATTCTTAAATGATGGGTATTGAGCATGACGTAGGAACCCACCATAAAATCATGACCTGGAAGATGCTTATGATCCACGAACCACTTGTAGTCATCGATGGCTTTGGTAAGGCATTTCTGCACTAAAGCTTGAGTCAATCTGATATGGGCAGCGTGGTCCGCGGCAGCTTGAACCTCAGGCCACAAGCATGGCCTGACCAAAAATGAAGGATTATAACCCAACGTTGCTTCATAAGGGGAAAACCCTATGGATGCATGGATCCCATTATTGTAAGCAAATTGAGCGAGGGGAAAGTCACCGGCTAAGTATCCTGCACTGTTGCAGCATACTAATGCAGGTACTGTTTGAGGACTTATTTGACCTGCTCAGTCTGTCCGTCAGACTGAGGGTAATACACTGTGGATCAACAGGGGGGCATTTTCAGGATTGATAGGAGTTCACTCCAGATCTTTGCAGTAAACTGTGAACCCTGGTCACTATTGATCTCCTGGGGAAGACCAAACATCAAAAACAAATGGTGTAAGAAAAGATGGGCAGTTTTTCTGATGTAATCGTGGAAGTACAAGGTATAAAAAGGGAAAATTTTGTGAAATGATCCACCACTACCATCACCGCTGTGAACCCATTAGAACAGGGGAGTTCAACGATAAAGTTCATGGACACCGAGGTCCATGGGCCCTCCGCCTGTTGTAAGGGGTGCAGGAGACCATTTTTCCTGGAGCGGTCCAACTTGGCCCCTAGTGTAAGTAACACAATCGGCGATCTAAGCTGGGACCTCTTTTGTCAGACCTGCCTAATTAAAGGTTCTCTTAATCAAATCGATGCATTTCTTGTTACTGGGATGTTTGATCATGGGGGGATCATGATGTGTACAGAATACCTCCAAAAGGAAGGAGGGGGGAACCCAAATGTGAGATCAGAAGTAAATGAGTCCCTCTTCTAAGGAGTATAGGGAGTGTTTGTTACTCTAGTGAGCCAACTTCTCAACCAACTCCACGCCCTCAGGGCAGGCCATTTGACCAGCTAAAACCTGAGCCACTAGTGGGGCATCAGGATCCAAAGTGATGGAGGACACAACGGGGGGAACAATCAACAAGATCTGAGTGGCAGGAATCACGGTAACAAGATCCACTTCCTCTGGTTCTGAGGGACAGTGGGCAGGACTGCGCTTAGGAAATTGGGAAGTACATTGAGCGCACCTTTAACGAATTCATATTTAAAGTTAAAACTGCACAGGTCCCAATAGGTAATGGCCTGTCAATGCACCAATTTTTGGGGTTTGTGAAAATACAAAAGGGCCTGGTGATCCATGCAGACCTTTAATTCATGGCGGGCACCCTGCAACAGATACCGCCAATGAGTTAATGCCCATGCAACAGCTGCCAATTCCTTGTCATAAATGGCCCAAGGCTGCTCTGTGGCTGTAAACTTCCGGAAAAAGTAAGCAACTGGATGTTCTAGACCATCGTGCTCCTGAAGTAACACCGCTCCCACTGCTACCAATGAGGCATCTCATGCAACAATATATGGTTTGGTGGGATTGGCATGTTTCAAAATGGGCGGAGACATGAACACCTCCTTGATTGATTTGAACGCCTGCTAGCATTTGGGCGTCCAACAAAATGGTACGTTTTTCCCAATAAGTGGGTGGAGCGGTGTGGCCAACTGGGAAAGTGCTGGGGAAAACTTTTTAGGAAGATGATAGTTCCCAAGAAATTTCAAAGTTGTTTCTGCATAGTCAGAGTTGGCCATTCTTGGATCGCATCTAACTTGTTGGGAGGGATTGCATAGCCATCTTTAAAAACCAGGTTCCTGAGGAAATTAACCTCCTCCTTATAAAACTCACACTTGGAAGGTTTGATGAACAAACCTGCCTTATGCAAGGCGACCACCACCACTTCCAAGTCAGTAGCATGTTGTTCTGGATTTGGGGATTGAACCAGGATATCATTAATGTATGCAATTGCACAGGTAAATTGGAGATCACCCAGTACATTGTCAATCATCTGTTGAAATATAGCGGGGGCATTCTTCAGCCCGAAGGGCATTACACAAAATTGAAAAATGCCTCACTTTATTCAGATTGCGGTTAACCATTCCTGCCCTTCCATTACCCAAATTTGGTTGAAGGCGTTTACCAGATCCACCTTTGAGAATACACGGGATTTGGCGATTGCCTGGCTGATTGTCTGCTCCAGCAGCAATGGGTAGGGATCATAAATGGTTATTTTATTCAAATGACCATAATCCATGCAGGGACGGAGAGAACCATCCGATTTTTTGGCAAAGATGATGGGGGAGGTGACAGGTGAGGTCTCCTTGAACAACCACCCTTTTTTTCAGCATATTGTCCAACCAGGTATTGAGTGCAACTTCTTCCTCCGCTGTATGGGGATACAACGGACAGTTGATGTTCACCAACTCCACAGCTGTTTGAAACCCACAATTGAACCTAGTGTGCTTAGGCAGGCGATCCGCCTTTTCCATGTCAAAGATTCTTTGATATCACATTAAGCTTTTGGGGAAATCTGCCGGGATGCCTGCATAAGTGACCAGGGTAATGATAGAGCTGGTTCCTTGTATCTTCTTGAGGGTGTCGATCAGAGGGAATTCTCCCTCCAAGTGATCATTGGTATATTACAATGTATTAAACTCTAAATGAATCTTCACATGTTGTCAGTGCCACCACCCCACACCTAAGATCACTGGAAACACCAAGTTCAGCATAGCCAAAAAGTGATCGTAGAAGCTGAACTGGCGGATTGAAAAGGGTACCAGTTGGTGAATGACATACGAGGGCTAATAAGCAGATGAGGCCACCATCACTGAGGAGCCTGCATCCATTTCCAGTTCTAATTGTTGCGCCAACTCAACACTCATGGAGTTCCCACAGCTCCAGTATCCACCAGAGCTTTGAAGGAGACATGATGCGGACTAATACTGATCTTCATAGGCACTAGGAAATAAGCGAATTTAGTTTATTAAAAAGATTTGACCAATTCATTTACAACTGGAGAAATAACAGGCATATTGGGGTAAGGTCGGGGTCCTTCACTGGAGCGAAAATTAGAAGTATGAGAGTGGGGGAAACGACTTCCTCCATCTGGGCTTGAACAGAATCATTAGTAGTTAACTTTGTACCCACCAACTAAGACTCTGGGGTTACGGCAAGATCAGTACCCAGATCCACCGCTAATTCAGAGATAAGCGCGTCATCTGCATCTACTTTGGGTAATCCAATCAATAAATTTGCCTTCTGATAATGGGTAACATGATAAAGTAAGGCAAAGATGGTGGTTGCGGAGGCACATATTTGATCTACTGATCCTTGGATGGTAGACCAGACCTCATGATGAGCGAAACCTGAATCTAAGCCCAATCTAAAGACTTCCTGAAGCATATCAATAGATGGACCCGACATGGGGCCAGTTAATGAAAGGTAGAAATCAAAGAACCCAAGCTAGGGGCTTCAGCCATGGCATAGATCAGTCTGAATAGGTGGTCTGATTGGGACACAGGGGGCTTCAGGGCGGCTGACATGACAGCCATCAGTGGTGTGGAGTCTCCTGCCTGTGGGGAAGAGCGCAAAAGACCTCTCACCCAATGGCAGGCATCCCCATCCACAGCATCTAACAACGCGAGCCCTTGTTGGGCATGGGATAACGCGGAAGTGTTATTAAGCGCAATTGCTGCACGCATTTGCACTTCAGCAAGCGCGTCAAAAACTTGATTGGCGATCTCCCAGGAGGGGACACTCAAACTTCCCTCTGGGCTAGTGGAAGGAGGAAGAGGCGCAATCTGCGCAGCTTGGGTGGATTGAAGAAGATTTTAAGGTAGAGTGGATATTCTCCTAAAGTCAGAAAGTGACCAAACAAACAAAAAACAGCAAGCTACTGATTGCACATTCATTTGGTAAAGAGTAACCACTGCGGCGCCCAGTTCAAAGAATAAGGTGGAAGTGGCTGGAAATAATGGTTGGTCAATTATGCCATGGAAATGGCAGAAGAAGTTTAGACCAGCCTGCCAGTCAGGATGCATAAGCACCCAAAAAGCAATCCAGAATGCCAGAGGCATTGCTGACCAAATGACTTGATATGGAGCCGGGCATTGGGAAACAACTAACTGTTGGTGCAGCACAATAGTGAGTATGACCCCTCGATGAACCACACTGAACCCACTCCTGGCCTAGGGGGTCTTGCTGCATGGGGTGGGATTGCTGAGATAGTCTCAATGAGTTCTTTACCATATAGGGCCATTTCAACCAGGGCAGCAAGGAAACGGATTCTCTATTGCAATTGGTGGATATAAGGCCACAAGATCCCCATGTATTGCTGCTGGAAGTTGGTGATAACGGGGTTGTAGAGCCAGAAATATTGGACTCGCTGAATCCTATTGATGATGGAGGGGGCCATAGTGACCAAGAGTACTGGTAGAGCTCATCTGGTATATGGACTGATGGGCCACCAGGGAAACGCCATCAGGGATGCGGTTATAAGAGATAATCAAAATTGTTTGGTTTTTTGGCAAAATTTTTATTGAAAGGAAAAGAAGAAAATCAACCAACAATTTTTCAGTGCTATGCAACTGCTTAAATAGTGGTCAATTGTGGTAGTGACAAGCTTGTATTGGGACCCTCAATTTTGACCTAACCAGTAAATTGTTTGGGAATGGGCAGGTTTATTCCTTGAGAACCAACATCGCAAAATTTGGCAGTGGCCCGAGTTGCTGTTGGTTTGACCTCAAATGCCCAAACCAGGGCTCAGCTATGTTTCTGATGGTTGGCCTGATGGCATTTAGCCCGATAAGTGACAGGAATCCCCCAAGGACACCCTACATAGGGGCGGGTCCATTTGGTTGGGAATGGGTTTGGGACGCCTAACCCACCCGCGCTTGGTCGCTGAACTGTTTGTTTGGTCAGAGGCATCACATCAGCCACAACGCCTGAATTGCCAACAGGGGCTTCATACCCTTGTTGATGGCACCTGATGCTATAGCCTGATCATCAAGGATGATCCCAACAACTATGGTAGGAAGGTGCTTTGTTTGATTGGCATATTGATCAAATTGGAACTGTCAGGTGTTCCAGCCAATTTCAATTCAACATTCTCAGCACAGATTTTGATAATTCTTCATAACAGTTCTGCTGAGGTGAGTGTGGGTACTGGGGGTGGGGTCTGAAGCGGAAGAGCTGTTACCCATCACTCGTCTACTATGTGAGCAAGATCGCCCTGAGTAATGAGAGGTACCACCATCCTCTTTGGTGTCTTCTTACTCGGAAATGGGAAGATGGACCGATCAACAGCCAGGGGACATTCCTCAGGACTTACACCATTGCTCTTTGAAAGGTAGCCAGGGCGTTACATAGCCCTTGTGACATGCATGCTGGTTGGAAAAGCCCTTTTGATGTGATTACAGCGCATTTTTCTTGTTCCACCATGGGCAACTCAATCTGCCAATAACTGGATATCAAATCCACTGCTGAGAAGTAGTGAGCTCCCCCTAACTGGTCCAGTGCATCATCGATCTTCAGTAGAGGATATGAGTCTTTTTTGGTAATATTATTGAGCTTCCAGTAGTTGATTACTACACAGTTAGTGCCATCTTTTCTTTTAACAATTAGGACAGGCGAAGCCCACAGACTCTTAGATGGTTTGAGCATTCCCTGCTCTAGCAGCTTTTCAATCTCCTTGGTGACGACTTCTTCAGCTTCCCTTGATCGGCGGATTGGTCAAGATCTGATTGGGGGGATGATCTCCAGTGTCCAGTTGATGAACAACCCCTTGAGCGCACCTTAAATCATGATTGTCAACTGTAAAAAATTTCTTTATATCTGAAATAAAGCTTCCACCCAATCCTTCTCATCTTTTTATAACCTCATTAAATCCTCCCGTGGCACAACCGCCATTACACTGGGATGCGGTTTGATGGGCAGACCAAATTCATCCAAAGAACTGAACTTGTGAACCTGGTTGATCTCCTCAATTGGGTTCAGATGTAAATATGCTATAATCTGATGCCGGCAGATTCTGATTGTCTGTTCTGAAGCTCTTATATCAATATCTTGATCTCCCCATGGCCCAGAAGTATGATCCCTGGAGACACATGGGGCTCAAGCCGCAAATGCTGATAAGGCCCAATGATCTCCCCATAAAGCCCAGCTGGCACTTCCACTTCTAACTCAGTGTTTACTATTACTTGATGTCCAGAAGGAATGGATATAGCTCCAGCTGCTCTGAGCGGTAGCCCTTGATATTCATATATTTGATGGGGAAGGGCCCAAGTTTTCCTTTTTAATTGATGATAGCGCACTGGAATCACCCCATCGCTGTAGGCAAGGTTGATCTGTCCCATATGCCCTGAGCCCTTCGGCACTCCGCTGGAGGTGAGATAAAATGGGATCTGCTGTCCCAAAATGGCTAGAGTTTCTTCCATAATGTCAATGACAGCCCCATAGTGTCACATAAAGGCAGTCCCAATCAACAGATCATAGTTACTATTTGGTATCACCAACTGCCGGAGCCACAACAACAATGGATTCAAATTACAAGAGAAGCGCGCTATACACTTTTTTAGAGATTTTGGTTTCTTCCCCATCAGTTTCATACACCATCCGGTGGTCTATGTCAGGTTTTAAAGACAACTTTGCCACCAATTTAGTGGAGACAATGTTAACAGGATCGCCCATATCAATCTTAGCTCATACCCAGGTTTTGGCTACCACAATGTCACAGTAAGTGCATTCTGAGTAAGATGAATGCTGGCTATTTACTATGTTTATGTTCAGCAATTCATGTTTCTTAGGAAACTCATATAACCCGTGCCAATTTTAGGGTACTGTGTTACAATAGCATCTACTGAAAGGGTGACATCTACTCCTCTCAGGGACAAAGCATTGGCAAACGGTTCTAACTGGTCTGACAGACTCTGGTCAAACATTTGACAAGCATAAGGCTTCAGTCATTCCGAAGATCCTTTGTCCATCATTGCTTTGGGTTGTTCTTGGTTCAGCACATTTACTCCCCTGACTGGCTGTTGGTAGAGGAATGTAGCATCATAACGAGAGGCTTCTGCTGTAATTAATATAGTAGATTTAGGTGGGACTTTTAAATTTGAGCTAGTGGAAGTAGAGAGTCCCATCTCTACTCTGCTCTGACTTTTCCCTGATAACATTGATCCCATTGTATGGGAGGGATCCGTCAATTGGGGCATCATCATCCCATGTTCCCTGGGTGACCACAAGTAAAACAACGTACCCCATAGGACCTACATCTGTACTGAATATAAGTTGGCCCAATAGGAAGGTTGTGCTGAAGAGAATTGGCATAACCAGATCCACATCAGTAGAACGACTGCTGCCAATCAGCATATTTAGGGCCAAAGCTGTAGTTGGACAGATGTCAATCAGTAGTTATAACACGAACGTTGAACTGTATTGAGTAACTTGATGGAACCCACACCGACCAGTTTATTCCCCCCACATGATTAGGGTTGACAACAGAGAATATGCGATTCTGTTCAATATTGGGTGGAGGGAAAGTTATGCTAAGCGATGTACAAACTGAACAAGTTTAAGAAGAGGTACATCATCCTCCAACAATGGGGCTATGATATTGTAAAGTTCATGGTATGGCTTCATTGTTGAGGCCATTGCAATGCACACATCAACTTCAGATAATACCCCTTCCTTAATCAGCAGTGAGCTTCCATCATAAATCGCTCAGCAAATGCAATAAGGGTCTCATTTTGCTGAAACCCAATGGTTGAGAACTCGTCTTTCCGCTGTGACAACTTTGCAGTTCCGCTGAACAACTGCAGCACCGTCTCCTTAACTTCTTGGTATGAAACGGAACTATCTGAAAGGTAACAAATGACTTTATCAGAACTTCTGACATCCAAGGAGGAGAGCAATAGTTTTACCCTCCGCTGATCTGAAGTTCCTTCAGTTGCAGACTCAAATCATTGAAAGAACCCATGATTATTTCCTTTGCAATCAAATGGTGGCAGCCTATCACTGTAAACCATCTGAAGCAACTCATCTTGTCTTTTGAGCACAGTATCCAATGCAAGTCTCAGCTCCTCATATTTAACGGGCCCAGCGTGTCATGCAGATTCCTTATCAAAGCAACCTGGGTGTGACATAGCCGGTGACTGCATTTTCATCATATTGTTATTGCTCAATGAGCCTCCTGTAGTGAGCACCACTGTTGAATTTTGCAATTCCGTATATATCTGCCAAAAGGTTTTTCGCACAGGGTTACAAAATTTAAACAATGGGAACGTATAAATGACAATTGCCAGTTCCTCAATACACTTGTAAACAATTAATATATAACAAATTGGGAGCAATTTCCCCCAAACACTTGTTTATTTTAATATAATAAACTTAGTGGATCTTATTCTAGTCCACTCCTTCCTTCACCTTCTTTCTTTTTCTCTATCCAAAAACCTCTTCTTTCAAATCCCCCCATTTTTCTGATATTACAGTGACCTCAGTTGGTACCGACTCTTTCACTTAGTTTATTCATTTCACCATGTTCTCATTGATTTTGGCTTGTTGTTCTTCATTCTTTATCGCCCTTATTTGAGTCACTCTAAATTATCTTGTCAAATGTCAATATCGCCTTATCACCCTATTTGGAAGGTGATTTGATACGTCCTGGTTTAACCCATTATTGCCTCATCCTAAGGCGATTGATACTTACAACTCTGAAACATCCTCAGCAGAATCTGCCCATTGAATCTTTAGTGGAATTCCTCCAATGATCCGTTGGTCATAATTGTGGCTTGTCATCCAGTCATAAAGATTTGCAATACCTGTACCAAGTTATAACGATTATTCCAAATTACTTTCACTTATTGCTGAAGCTGCTAGAATGGGCTCTTTATTTGCAGCCTTCCATGAGCAAGCCCCAGCGCTTGAGATTTTGGGAGATGTGCTCCAAGCACTTTAGATCTGCGTTGTATTTTGCCTCCACGCCCAAGTTGATTCATCCTGGTTCACCTGTCAGCGAGTCAATGGAAGTCCAGCTTGATGAAGATGGGTCCTAATTCCTTACTCTTCCCATTTTTCATCCCATAAAAGAGCCTGAGCTTCCCCCTGATTTGCTTGCTATCTCTTCAGTATCAGCTGAAATGACCATATCTGTTAACAAACAGAATTCTGTCTACTATATATTACCAATGAAAATTAGTATTAGAGCACACCAGGCGTCTTTTGAGGCCTTGGTTGACACTGTAGAAGTTGGTAACTTTATGAACCTATAATATGCCCACCAGCTTGAGCTTGAACTGGACTTGGGTCCTTCAGTGATGGTCACTTCGTCAGCCTCCAAGCCATCATACAAAATATGGCGCCCAGTACCTTTCTTGGTTCACCAGTTTAGTTTTTGCAATCATTTTTCTCCAATGCCTGACCTCATGTTCCCAGTAATTTTGGGTGTGGGCTGGTGGCGTCAGCAGCATATAAGGATTCATTTTGAGTCTAATATGCTGTTGTTCACCAATGGTCAGACAAAGGGCGAGTTACCTTTACTGGATAAATTTACTAAAACTCAAGGTCTCAGTTCAATTACTTCCCTTGTTTCCCTTGTGGACCCTCCATCAGATTTTCCAAAGGAATTTATGGGTTATCAAAGTATTTTCAACTACAAGAAGGCAGAGTGTCTTCCTTCACATACAGAATTCAACTTTTGGTTTTAAGACTATGGTTCAGGTGGTGAACTTTAACTCCCTCTGTACCCGCATATAGTGGAAGAGGAGGTTGCTCTCAAAGCATGGCTGGATGACATACTTAAGAAGGGTTGGCTTTTCAAAGAAACTTCCCAGGTTGCCTTTCCATAGTCTTTGCCAAAGCGGTGATGGTTCCCTTTGTCCCTGCGTGAATTACAGTCACCTTAATAAGATCACAATCCATGATCCCTACCCTCTGCTTTGGGACAGACAATTGGCGAGTAATTGCCAAATTGCATGTGCTCTCAAAAACTCATTCTTGTTATGCCTTCAATCATATTTGGGTAAAGGAAGGTCAGGGATGGCTTACTATAAATTGTATAGAATGGGGCATCTTCCAATTTCAATCGATGCCTTTCAGGCTAAAGAATGCGCCAGCCACGTTCCAAAGGATGATTGATAGTGTGCTGGGTGATATCCAGTTCGCCTGTGCGGTTGCATACATTGAAAATATCTTGGTACACATAATTACCCCTGAACAACATGTGAAGGACTTAGAGGCAGAAGTGGCTGCCTTACATAAGGTGGGTCTGTTTGTTAAGCCTTAAAAATGTGAGTTTTCCAGTGAGGAGGTTACCTTCTTGGGCAATTTCATCTTAAAAGATGGGTATGCCATCCCCCCAACAAGTTGGACGCCATCTGAGAATGTCCACCTCCAATGACCCAAAAGCAATTGAGAAGCTTCTTGGGTACTATCATCTTCTAAAAATTCTCCCCTGACCTAAACAGGTTGGCCACCCCACTTCATCTGCTCACAATTAGGAATGCCCTCTTTCATTGGACGCCTGAGAGCCAGCAGGCATTTTTGTTGATTAAAGAGGTGTTCTTGTCATCCCGCATCTTTAAACACGTGGACTATTGAATCCTACGTCGTAGCATGTGATGCCTCATCTGTTGTGGTGGGAGCTGTTTTTCTTCAGGAGCATGATGGGTTGGAACATCCTGTCGCTTATGTTTCCTGCAAGTTCTCTCCCACTGAACAGTCCTGGGCTATCTACAATAAGGATCTGGAAGCTGTAGCATGGGCCTTGACCAATTGGCGTTATCTCTTATAAGGCACTCAGCATAAGTTAACAGTGCGCACAGATCACCAAGCCCTTCTTTATTTTTACTAACAACAGAAGCTGGTACATCAGCAGGCTCAAACCTACCAAGATTTGTGTAGCTTCAACTTCAAGTATGAGTTTGTTAAAAGAGCGTTGAATGTTTTACCTAAATACCTAAGTCGTAACCCCGCACATTGTCCTGCTGAATTAGATGAAGCAGATCTGGTTGCCATCATTCCCCCCACCCAAATCTTATCCCTTGTATCTCCCGTGGTTTTAGCAGTGGACTTAGCTCCTGACGTGCCACTAAATTTCTCAGATTTTAGCAGCCCAAACGGCCTGTGCAGAAGGTGTGGACCTTCTGTAGTTGTTGTCCCTCCCTGTTTCAAAACATTCCTTATATACTTTAGCTCAGGGCCTCATTCAATTTCAGTCATGGGTTTCGGGTTCCCCCTCTTCTTCAAGCTGAAGTAATTCAGGCTCATCACAATCCCCCCGCAGTTGGATATTTTGTGAATAAAAAGTGTATTGACTTAATCAAGAATACCTATAATTGGGTGGGTTGTCAAAAGATGTTCCAGCTTGGATCACAGACTGTGTAACTTGCGCATGGACCAAGTCATACTGGTCAGGAAGAAATGGTCTCTTTTACCCCTTACAACAGGTAGAGGTCCCATGTACATCAGTGTCCATGGATTTTATTGTTGAACTACCCAGTTCACCATGGGTTAACAGCGGTGATGGTGGTTTCCAATTGGTTTTCAAAATTCTCCCTATTCATTCTATGCTCTTCCACTATTATTTCAGAGGAAACTGCCCGTCTTTTTGTGTTCCATGTGTTCTCTAAGTTTAGTCTCCCACTTGAGATTGTCAGCAACTGTGGGCCCCAGTTTGCGGCGTGGTTTTGAAATGAGCTTTTTGTCAATATTGAAAATTATGCCCTGTCGTTCCACCGCATACCATCTCCAGTCTGATGGACAAACTGAATGGGTTAATCAGATCCTCGAACAGTACCTGCTGTGCTACGCTGCAGCTGCTCAGGATACCTGGGCAGGTGACCTCCCCTTGCTCATTTTGCATATATTTAATGCAACGCAAGCCTCCACTGGGTTTTCCTCATATTAAGAACCTTTGGGGTATAACCACTCATTTTCAGTCAGCCCGTGTCTTCACCAGAGGTACCAGCTGCCGCTGGCCATGCCAAGCATATTTGGGCCACTCAGTCATTGGTTCAGGAGCATCTAACTAAGGATATAAACGACTACAGATGTTTTGCAGATCAGAAGTGGCTCCCAGCACATGTAATAGAGGTGGGATTCATATGTCATGTTTGACATGCATCATTTGAAAATGCAGGTGCCCTGTCAGAAGTTTGCAAGTAAGCGTTTGGATCCCCACTTAGTGGAGGAAGATTTAGAAAATGGCGCTTTCCATTTGATTTTCCACCTCACTGGAAGTAACATCCAGTCTTCCATGTATCTCAGCTGTCCCTGTTCAGGGGACCAATCACCTCAGATCCAGAGCCAAATTGTGATTGAGGGTGTGGAGGAGGCTGAGATGGAGGGCATCCTGGCATCCTGCAGATCTCAGCGGTCTGTTCAGTATCTCATTGCTTGGAAGGGCTATCCAGCCTATGAGACAGTTGGCAGGGCCCAAGATTGTGCAAACTGCTTAAAGATTTTGAGGCTTTCCACACTACCCACCTGGAAGCCCCTCGTTCTACCCCCAAAGATTGCTACTTTAATGGCAATCAAGCTGCTAAAGTCCCACAAAAATGTAGCTCTCATGCAGTTTCCTGGTGGTGGTGCTCCCCCTTTTGAAAAAGGAAAGGGTAATGTAAGTCTGGGGGATCGTCCCCCTCTTAGACCGGGTGGTATTCCCATTTCCCACAAAAAAGGGTCTAAAGAGGGCATCTGTCCCTCTCATCTCACAGGGCGATCTAGCCCATATGGTAGATGAGCGATGTAACAGCTCTCCCTCTGAAGATTCCATCACCTGTCCCCACGATTGTCTCCACTGAATTAGTATGGAAATTGAGGAAATTTGCACCATAATAATTGGAAGACGCCACTCTCATGGGCAGAAAGGTTCTTGTGAAGTTGATGGCACTGAGCTCTCAAAATCAAGATCCAGGAGCCTTAAACCCTCAGTAACAAAGCCCCACGTGCTTGCACATTCAGTAATTGAGTAATCAAGTGTTGAATCCTCAGCAAAACTCGCCAATGGCATTGGGTCATAGGGAAATGTTGCCTCTGGTTTGAAACCTGCTTAAAAAACATTGGGGACAAAGCTCAATGGGCATGTACCTCTTAGGAAGAATGTGCTCAGTGTTAGATCCTCAGTAAAACTCGCTAATGGCATTGAGCCACTGGGAAATTTTGTTGCTTACTTGAAAATAACCTCAAAAACATCAAGGACAAAGCCCGCTGGGCATGTACCTCTCTAAGATGAATGTTTTAAATGCCAAATCTTTGGTGGAACTTACCATTGCATCAAGTCATTATTAAAAGTCATGATAGCACAAAATCCTCCTCTCAAAAATTTGGATTGTCATTTACACATCTCACTTAGCCAAATGGTCACCAAAGCAACCAGGTGCAGGTGGGTAATATCTCAAACCCGTTTCAGACCTTTTAGAACTGCCAACTCGTGGGGTGGCCTTGGGAGATTACCATTGCCCATCAAGCAAGATGCCATCATACTAACCATCGGAAATGCAATGAAACCACAATTTTGGCATCTAAGGTCGAACTGACAGCAACTTATTCACCGCTGACTCTTTGAAGTCAGTTTAGATTGAATACTTTTATCCTTTCTCCCTTAAAGTTTTTGAGGTTAGGTCAAATCTTGAGGGCCCCAATCCCATGCTTTACTAAGTTATTCCTGAAATTGATCATCTATTTCAAAATGTCATAACACACTGAGAAAATTGACAAGTCAATTTTCTTAATCTACCATTCATTTGATATATATCTCCCTGAGCTCCTAATAATTGATTTGTTTCAAGTTTTTCCATGCCAAACTCCCTATGGTGCTAACAATGTGGCCCTCAGGCCCTATATTGGCTGGGCAATACCAGTCATGATAGTAACTATAGCTCCTACCACATTCAAATGGGCATATTGTGTAAGAAACTTCTGACTTTCAATTCTATTGTTAAGGCCATCTGCCAGCAGGATATCAGAATCCTGTGGGCCCATTTGTCTCCACTCCAAGCGAGGATCCAACCCTCACCTTCGTTTTTGTTCCAAACTCTCCTATGGAAGGTACCAAAATTGACGACCTGATTGCACAACTCCCTGCAACTAGGCCCACTGGTTGTGGAGTCACAACATCCTGGTTCCTTGCTGGGTTCCTTTTTACGTTTGCAATTTATTGGTGATCAATTGTCAAACTTCCCCACCTAAGTCAACGGTGTTTAAATGACAATGCCTCTGGAATTCTGGCTTACCTTTTGGGTGCTTTTGCATCCCA
Organism: Massospora cicadina; assembly: GCA_022478985.1. Classification (NCBI taxonomy): domain Eukaryota; kingdom Fungi; phylum Entomophthoromycota; class Entomophthoromycetes; order Entomophthorales; family Entomophthoraceae; genus Massospora; species Massospora cicadina. The sequence goes on from JAKSZP010009690.1 coordinate 55,066, forward strand.
AATGGCAGAACAGTCTGAACTATCTGCCGTCTCCCTGAAAACACCCATGATGAGTACTGGGTGGCCGCCACTCCCCTTTAGACTAAGTCCACGCCAACATCAGATTGACAAGCACCCCTATTACATGTTTTCACCAAATCCTCCAAGACTACTTGGACAAGATTAAGAGTTTATGCTTCAATATTTGCAACCTACTCAGTGGATTTTAATTAAATATCTTATATGAATGGAAATTGCCACGCTTAATTAAGAAAAATGCTTTCAGTTGAAAGAATTGATTGTCCCACAGATGTGTCAATATTAAAAAATGAAAAAGTTTGGCCTCAGAGGAGGCCAGAGAAAAAAGGCTACCACCCCCAAAGCTTTAAAAAACACCCAAGTAGAGAACTGGATGATCCAGCTGCTGTGGACCACCTTGTGCTAAAAAAATGATCCAGCTGATATGTCCAATTATGAGGACTCCAGAGAACAACGGATCCCTAGGAATTGCACTGGACAAGTTCTCAGCGCTCAAGGAGATATTTAATCTCACTCACTTCTTATAGATTTTTAAAAACCCTCTCCACCTCCCCCACACTATTATAAATACCTGACACTCTGTCAGTAAAAGAGTGATGGGTTATATTGTAATTAGCTAATAGCTAAACATTATTATTCAAGAAAACTTTAGAAAATTTATTGAGTTTAAAGAATTTGCACCATTCAACAAAATCAATGTGAACTGTGAGGGGTCCCCATTTGTTATAGCGGTATGGCTTTGGCCATCTCACTTGTGATTTTGGTGTAAGTATCTCTCAGCGGGGGAATCAAGTAGCACATCCCAAAGAGCTGCAGTACCAGCCATCTTTTACAAACACGCTCATTCCAAGCCCACCTTTGAGCTTAACGACCATTACTCTAATCTAATCTGCTGTAGCCAAGGTCAGGCTGAAGGAGGAATATTATGAAATGGTAAATGGGAAAAGGTGCTGTCAAAATTGTAATTGTTGACAAGCCAGTGACATTGATCTAACAAGTACGCCCAAGGCCAACCCCAAATTCAGACCTGATCACAATTGCACATTAAAGATGCAGCTTCCTCACTCAAACCTGTAGCTCCACTTTTTCCTAAAAGCTGTGAGCGATTGCTATTGGAACTAAAATTAGTAGTTGGGTAAAGAATGATGTTCATTGATCTTTAATTCCCCCAACAATACTCAGCAGATCTTAATCATATATTCTCATATTGTCAATGACCTTTTAATTAATGATGAAGATGTGGATATTAGAGTACCCCCAATGGAAGCCAAGTCTTTCCTTAGAACTTTGCATGTTTGAAAGATGCTTTTCAATAATTACAGGGAATTCTGTATTCAGTCAACCAGGTTGGAATCTCCACACTAATAATTACCTTAGTTTCATTATTTTACAAGCTCTAATTTTAATATCAGCCCATCTTCCCCATGTTTTTCCTTATGTGAAGAGTCCTAAAATCTTTTCTCCTTTGTTGAGTCCTTTCTGGATCAAGCTTCTTCCAGGGGACCACCTTTAGAGGTTCTTTTTGCAGTATTTTGGGTTTCATTTGATCCCACCTCCACAAATCACCCCTCCTGGGAATATTTTCTAGCTACATTAGAGCAAGTCACTTTGTTGGACATCTCAATTGGCGCTACACGCTAAAATTTACAAGTAGGTGTTGAGGTCATCTAAACTTTCCACCAGTGGCCAAGCTTGTCATATCATCTCTAAGGTGCAAGTCAATACTGTTGGGTAGTCAGTCACACGCACATGCCTAAGTTACAGTGGTGCAAAGAAATAGATATTTGCATAACTGTACATAATTCTCTTGGCGGTAAAGGAGGTTGCTGTAAAGGGACAGACCCGCAAAGAGCAATAGCAACGTCAGTTGCTAGGGATCTAGGTTGTGAGCAGATTACACGGCATTGGATACTGCTCCAATTGGGTCCATAACTAGGAGTAAAAGCCCAGGAAACCTCAAAAAGAATTTAAACAGTTGGTTTTTTATTGAGGATATTTAGAAAAAAAACTTGGGATTGTAAGGGAGGGAAATTTATAAAATATACTTCTTCACCAGCAGAAATCAACCTCAGATTAGAATGTTCTGGAAGGAAGATGGGTGAAAGATTTTCAAATTAATAGGGGCCAGTCACCGCGGTTTGCTCTGTAAGTTCCAAGATGCCCGCAGATAAGGGCCCTTTTCACAGCTGGAATTACCAGGTTGATATTTTTGCGGTTGGACGCAAGATTAGATCTTGATTTATATAATGAAGCTAGAGTTCTGATCACGTCATTTTCTGTAGGCGCAATCCATGAAATGGTTTGATCAACTTTGAAATCTTTATGGATTGTTCTAACTACAGATAACCGCTTTGAGTCCATCAGAGTTTGTAGCCAGCTAATTTTTTTTCTCTTTAGAGCGCGTCAGTGTCAATTCCCAGCTTGCTTATTTGATGAAGTCAAGCAATCATTGATCAGGTAAAGCCTGATTTGTGACAGACTTGGGAAAACTCAATACTGTAAATTTACCTAATTTCTACTTCAAATCAATAGTAAGTTTTGGAAAGGTCACAATTGTTGGAATATTGTTGTTTTCAGATCCTGTCCTATCTCTCTCACCCAGCATTCATTAGACATATAACCATACTCTGACTGTTGAGTCAAATCCCAATGGAAACCAGGTGTCCTGAACCTTTTATGCCTTTACTATCCTCAGTACAACATGCTACAATTGATAAAACTCTTCTACCAAGGACCCTGTTCCTCTTTTATAAACTAGCCAAGCTGATATTCCTTTTATTACCAAGTCTCAGCTGGTCATGTCCTGTGCCATTACAAATAAAAAGGAGCATGCCTATTTTGCTGCCTATTAATATCTTTTGGTATCCCATAAGGAGTCCATTAATGCTTATAAAGTCATGATTGGCATTGAACTCCATGAGCTCAGAGTTAACGCAAAGTCTAGAACTTGGCCTTTTATTGGGCTCATCTGTATTGGGTGCTTCTTCAGCATAAAAGAGTTTCTATGAAGTGAAACATCCTATCTCATTTTCTGTGCATTAGTTCTTCTTTTGTGATTGGTTTACTGCGATGCCATATTTTCGGTTTCCAGTTATCCTTGGGGTAGGCTAGTGGCGTCACCAACAGTTAAACATCAACATGGAATCCAATTTTTTGGCCTTTGAGAACACATTTTATGTGAGTGTTAAAATCTTAATAATATGTTAGACACAATGAGAGCATTGGAATGTATTACTTCAACGCCCTCTCTCACCAAGCTTCCACCCAACTTCCCTTCCCAGTTGATGCCATATAAAGTCATTTTCAATATAAACAAAGCTAATTTTCTACTGCATCACTCTGAGTTTAAATTAGATTTTTACTTTAAATTGGATTAGATCAATATAAACTGCTCGTTGTATCCATATACAAAAAAAGATAAAGCTTTGGAGATTTGGTTTAAGAACATGCTCCCTAAGGGATCTATTTCTGAAAAGTTTCACCCATTGCTTCTCATATAATCTTCTCCCAAAAGGCTTATAAAGCTTTAATTCCTTGTGTGGATTATGAGAATTAAATAACATAAGTTTACATGAACCTACCCCCTGCCCTTGGAGAAAAAAATCAGTCAGGTGATTGCAAAATCATAGTTTTTTAACCTCGACCTTGTAGACATGTATAATAAAATGATGGTAGCAGAAGATCAGGAGTGGCTAATGGAAACTCAAACAAAAAAGAATATATCCGTTCAAAGTAATGTCTTTCTCTTCAAAAATACATCTACAACGTTCCAAAATATGCTTTACAACGTCCTTGGCAATCTTTACTTTAACTGCGTGGTAGCATATATTGACAACATCTTAGTATCTCACTCAAGCACATGTAGCATGAAAAGGATACTGAAGGTGTGTTGTCTGTCTTACAAAAATCAGATCTGTACCTGAAACCCTCAAAATGTGAGTTTTTTATAAGAAGTCACTTTCCTGGGTAATCTGGTTCTGAAAGACAGTTATAGAATTCTTTGTGTAAATTTGAGGCCATACTATTGTGACCCACACCACAATGCATAATCAGCTCCAACAATTATTTTAGCACTAGTATTTTTTAACTAATTTTCTTCCACGGTATCTCAGTTGGTGGCAAATCTTTGCCCCTGACAAAAAAATACTAAATGCAAGTGAATAAAGTCTGCCAAAAAGCATTTGATGCCATGAATGATATAATTGTGTCAGCTCCTGTTATCAATCATGAGAATCTTCTAAAGACTTTTATTGTAGTGTGTGATGCATCTTTGGCAGCTTTATGGGTGTTTTACTCCAAAACCTTGATGTAGTAGAGCGCCCTGCAGCTTACTTTTCTCACAATTTTCCTCCAAGGAACTATCATGAATAATATAGAATAAAGAGCTTACTGCGGTGGCATGGTTGCTTACATATAAATGGTATCTGATTAAGAAAGCACAATATGAAGTTTCTAGAATGATTATCAATCCCTTCTTCTAGAAAAACTCAGAAATTGTCACACCGTCAGGCCCAAATCTATTAGACTCTTCAACATAAACTTTTAATCTGAGTTTGTTAACAGAGTTATGAATGTTCTTCCATAGATACTGAGTTGCAAATTCTCCTTAAGTTCTACCAATAAATAGCCTTCAAGGAATGACGATAGTAATTACAACTTCTCAGATCCTAGCCATTGACCTCTATCAGTATCTGTTGTAGACTTAGCTCTGGATGTGATATTGGTTTCATGTGTTGGCTGAATAAAAATCTTTCTTAGAGAGGCTTAAATGATCAATCAACTGGTACTCTCTATTCACAAAAGAACCCACTGTACCCTAAATAATGGAATGATTCTGTTCAGCAACAGAGTTTAGGTATATCCTTGCTTCATGTTGATGTAAATAGAGAACACCACGACCTTCAACGGTGAGCACACATTAACATGAAGTGTATTGGTCTTGTAAAGCCGTCATCTAATTAGCCTAATATCTCTAAAGAAATTCCTATCAGGATAGTGAACTGCAATACTTGTGCGCTTGAGAATGAGACAGGTCAGGAAAAAATGGTCTGCTAAATTTATTACATCAGGCAGAAGGGCCTTAGACCTCCATATTTGTTGACTTCACAATGAAACTCCCTAGTTCTAATAAGTTTGACGCAATCATGTCTGTAGTAATTTGGTCTATTAAGTTTTATTGATAATTTCGCGTAATTCAATTTAATTGGATGAGATGTCTAAGCTCTTCTTTGACCATCTCTTTTCTATGTTTGTCCTACCCTTGTAAATGCTGAGTGAATGGGGTCTTCACTTTACACCAATATCTGAAGCACCTTGTTAGCTATTCTTAAGATCAAACCATGTCATTGTACCACATATTATCCGCTGTGTTACAGACATTAAGGGTCAACCAGATCCTGGAGCAGTGTCTTTGCTGCTATGCCTCCGCTACTCAGGACACTTGTTATGCTGATCTCCCCTTTGTGTAATTTAGATATAAAAAACCACTCTTTCCACTGGATTCTCCCCATATGAAGCTACTTTAGGATATAAACCCTCTTTCCAAATTGGCCCTCACCTTTTCTTGGAGGTGCTTTCTGTTGAAGACGCCTGCTGAGAATCTGGTCAACCAATATTTTGGTGAGTGAGCATTAATTAAAGGCCATAAACAACTACAAAAAGTCCAATTATTACAAGTGGCTTTGCATGAGTTTAAATAAGGCTCTTTGCCATGTTGGATTTGCGCCACTTGTAAACAAAAAGTTCTTGAAAAAAATTTGCATTTAAATTTTTAGCCCCATGCGTTGGAGAAAGATCAAAATATGGGGCTTTCCTTTAGAAGCTTTCTCCATATTGGAAGTAGCATAACGTTTTCCATGTGCTTCAGCTGTCCCCTTTTAAGGTTAAAAACCCTTCCACACTGGAGCTAGTAATGGTGTAAAATTTCTGATGATGTCAAAGTTGAAGCATTTATGGCTTCTAGGAAATCCCGCCAATCATTTCAGTATCTAGTTGCCTGGAAGGTTTTTCATTATATAAAGATAGCTGAGTAGTGCTAAGAATTTTTACAACTGCAAGTAGTTGGTGGAAGCATTCCACAAATCTCATCCCGCAGCTTTGTCCCCCCAGAATAGTGCAAATACTGACTATTAAGTTACCCTAAGGCGCACAAGAATTACATGCTTGCACAAGTTACCAGTGGAGGATAACCTTGTGTTCAAATAAGAAAAAATAATTTAAGTCCTAGTAGCGGCCCCTATGCCTGAACAGGAGGGAATTTCTAGACAGAACTAAGAAGGGGTCCAAGAAGGCTGCTGTACCAGTCACTATCAAGTGCGATTTAGTTTAAGTAGTGGATGAGTGGCGGACATAGCCTACCCCTTAAGATTTATGCCCTCCTAACCTTCCTACTACCAAGGAGTTAATTCAAAAACCAAAAGGGCTGTGCAAGCAGTTGGTGCAGGCTAGAGGTCACCGCCACATGCAGGTTGCCTTCCCCTTAAATGCCATATTCACCAAGAATAGGGTTTAAGTTCCTCAAAGGTGCTCATGTTAAATTTAATTGGAAGTGACCTAATAAGAGTAATTATAGCTCAAAATATGTCTCCAATCCTTCTGACTCCTCTGATGGTGTGGTGATCCCATCCAAAGTAGATTTGATGATGCCAAAATCATTTGATATTAATTAGAATTATCCCTACCTTACTGCCTTAGAGTGTGTCCTGACAATTCTGACAAATAAATTGCCATTCTCCATCATTTTTAGCACTAGTGGTGCCCAACCCAAAAGGGGGAGCTGCTACGCATCTATGATTTTTCAAATGGGCCAAACAAAGGGATTATCATTAATAAAAAATCCTGGTATAGCCACTCAGCTAACAGCTTAGAAAGCCATATCAGAAGGTGAGGAAGCTTTGGGAGAACTTTTGTCTGGCGCCCGCTTTAGCTGGTGGACCATGGCGGACAACATAGGGGTTGGGGCATCATAAGCATGCAGCATAAGGAGGTAGAGCTGGGGGTTATCTTTTTTAATAAGGCTATCTTGCCACTGTCCATCATTAAATGGCTAAACTGTTTTTAAAATTTAGTAAAAGTTTTAAGAAAGCGCCTATCTTAGTAATTGTTGGAGTGATCCATATCACTTGCCCAGATTATATTCATTATCATAATTTATTAATGTGTCAATCCATCAGTATCTCTTATGTTGAATTCCCCTGTTATAATGCACACCCCTCATATTACACATATATGGGGTATAGGAAAGCAGCCCCAACAGGTTATGCTGTTGGTCATTTTCTTTTATTTACTTGTTCTAATATAACCCTTTAAAAATCATTTGATTTTGACTTTAAGTATTCTGCAGCAACTATTATCAGATATGTTCCCCAAAATTTATTAATAGTGGACATAGTGGTTTTTATCACCATGCTTTTACCCTTAGTTCTTGAATAGGTGTACTATAATGAAACACATTTTAATTTGTTCATAATCCTTGTAGTTATGAAGAATCGTATCTCACCTTGTTGTTAAAGGTACTTTAAACCCAAAGTATCATATTTTAAAGCTGTTTTATGAGTTTCACCTCCTGCTGATAAGATCACCCCTTGATACACCTTTACTCTGAGGCCTACCATCGCTGGAACCTCAGCTGCACCCGCCACCACTGTTTGGCTCATTCAGGGAGTGTTGGTCATCATTGTCTTCAGTTACCAACCCAAAATTCTTTCTATTTCTAATGATTATAGATTACTGTAGTAGGCTATACCCATGGTATTTTTATTTAACCGAGGTAAGCCATCCAGAGAGTAGACAGTATCAGTATATGTAATGGGATAGGGGGATGTAAAGTGTAACTAAATAAGGCACCCCAGAGTATACGAGTTACCCCAGTTGCCAGCTGGTACTGCTAGGTATAGGGGGGTTGAGTGCGCTACTCCAAAGGGGTTTCCCCTATTATGGAGCAGATGTGGATGAAAGGGTCCAAATGCAGAAATTAGAATGGGAACCATGATTCAACAAGTTGTTGCTTCAGCCTCATGTATCCGTATAGCCAGGCTTGAAAGTGTTCCAGTAGGTGTAGGTGAAATCTGCCGATTGTTCCACAGATGGTGGGTACAGTCCCCTTGAAAGCATTCAGTGCTATGGTATGCATTTTCCACATTGCAATGGTGACTATCAGGGAGCGGAGTGTGGGTGGTATTGGGGATTCAAGTTTGAGTGCGAGGAGGCTTCTGTAGATTGACAGCTCCTGGTCGTTGTGTGTTCTTAACAAACGTGCAACATCCCTCCATATGGTTCTAGATGGGGGGCATGCTTCGAGGTGGTGGTACAGAGTGGCATCACCTTCACATACTGCGCATGCTGCATAAAGAGAGTTGGAGCGATTTGCTGTTCTGTAGGTTCTTTTGAGGCAACGCCAGGTATTAGCTCTTGCCCTTGGCTGGAGGAGTGAATGATGTGTTATCCTCCATATTGTCTTCTGTGTTGTGAGATCATATGGGATGTCTAAAGCATCCAGGTAATCAATTTTTGCAATAAATGGGCCAAGTCATGTGTGTCCCTCCGGGGGTGGTCCTCTGGATTCCTTAGTGTGAAGTGGGCTCTGGGCCTTCCCCTTCCCTGTATCATGCCTGTGAGTGTGACAGACTACCCCATGTGCCAAATGGTGTGGAGGAGGCTTTTGAAGTGTGGGGGATTTCCATGAGTGCTCGCGGCGTTGGGGTGGTTTGCAAAGTATGCGATCAGGCTGGACAGGTTGTGTGGGTTGGATAGTTTGAGCACCTATGCAAAGTTGTCCCTCGCCCCTCTGGACCAGTGTTTTTGCGGGAGGTCTGGGGCTAGGACATCATTTATCCAAGTGCCCAGTATACGGTTGGCGTGGACCTCAAAGTCTATTAGGCCCATGCCTCCGCTAGAGCTTGGGCTGAAGAGTGTTTCCACCCGTACAGGTGGCTGGGCCCCAGGCCACAGCCATCCCTGGATAAGTGCGCGGATTGAGGATATGAATGTAGGTGAGAAGGATATTAGATGTGCGGGGAACCACAGCATCAGGAGGATGAGTGAGTTGGCAACTGTTGCTCGCCCCATTAGTCCTGGGTATCATCCCTTAAGGTAGGTGATGTGGTTGGACATCCGCTGTAGTAGGTTGTTCTCAATTGTATTATTGGCATACCCCCCTATTTCCAGCCCTATCCTAAGGTGACTAACAGGGTTGGTTGTAGGAGGTGATGCGAAGGGAAGGATGAGAGGGTTGTTCCTTCGTGAGGGGCTGTGAGGTTTTGGTGTTGTAGCCCAGTTGTTAGTTTACTTGCGTAAGAGGATTATTTCCATTTTCCTTTTGTTGATCGACGCGTTGCTCACAATGGAATATTTCTCTAGTGTGCATTCTAGTTGATCGGCATCATTATCATTAGATATTCCAGTTATGCAGTCATCCGCAAAGGGTATTATCTTGACTGGTGACTGGCTTTGTTTGGTTATGCCCATGAGGAGTGTGTCAGTAATGAAAAGGAGTGGATCAAAGCTGAAGTTATACAGCAGTGGGCTGAGGGGGTCCCCTTGTTTGAGCCCTCTGCGTGATGTGATCTTATTAGTTAGAAAGCCAGGTCTGCATACAGCTCTGGATGCGGATTCTGTAAGGAGCATCTCCCAGTTTATGAATCTTAGTGGGAGTTTGAAGGCGCTCAGGCATTCATTCAGATATGGCCAGCTAACGCAGTCATATGCCTTCTCCTGGTCTAGTAATCCCAGTGATCCAGTTGCTTTGGATTGACATATGTTGGTGCCAAAGTGTATATTGGTCCAGATTGAACGCCCTGGTATGAACCCAAAATGATTGGGTGACAGGATATTGGGGGATATTGTGCCTAATCTGGTTGCCAAAATTTTGTGAGTAGTTTTGTATCAGTGTTAGAGAGTCCAATTGGGCGCCAGTTGGCCAGGTCTAGTTTGTTGCCATTTTTAAACAGGGATATGACATAAGAGTCCTGGCCACCAGTCAGGAGTCGTGTCTCCAGCAGGCACTGGTTCATTGATGTTAAGATTAGAGGGCGATTTGCTTGAAGTATTTTTTGTAAAATTCATAGGGTATCCCATCAGGCCCTATGTATTTCCTATGTGGTGCACCGCGGACTGTGTCCCTGAGCTCCTCCTGCGTTATTAGTTTCAGGAGGTTGTAGTCTGGTGGTGCGCTTTGTATTCCAGTGGTGTGTATAAGATCTTTAATTTTTTGGGGGTCAGTTGGGGTGTCACAATATAGTTTGGTGTAGTAATGGTGTACTTCCGCCTTGTCCTCTGCTAAGTCAGTTGCCACAGTGCCGTCATCTTTGCAGACCTGTGTACACATGGGCTGGTTGCCACAGAAGTGTAATTGGTGGAAGAAGTACGTCAATCAGGTTTTGCCTTCTTTTGTGAACTTACCTTTTCTCGATACTTTGATTCTGTGCTGGTGTTTGAAAATGAGGGTGTTTAGGTGGGCGGATATTTCCGCCCATTTGTGCCCCCAGTTGGAGCTGGAGTTAGACTTCAGGGTGTTGATCTCAAGGTAGTCCAGTTCTGCCAAGGTGCGCTGATTCTGGCTTTGTCAGCGGTATACTCACGTGAGGCGAGGTGACATGTTTTATTTATTAGTCTAGTTTTGAAATTTTGCCAGGTTTCAATGGGATCTGATACAAATGGGGTTGTGTAATCTGGGTTCGTGGCCTCATGTTTTACACAGTAAGATATTTTGGGCAATTTTATGTTTTCTGGGTGTAGATTCCTTCAGTTTGACGCCTGTGTGGGAGTTCAGGTTAGTGAGAGCTGCACTGAAACGAGTCAGTGGTCAGAGAAATTTATCTTTTTTTATTTGCAAAGTTGGAGATTTCAAATGGTGTGTTTCAGTGCGAGGATGTAGTTGATGCGGCTCATTGAGATGAGAGTTCCCTTGCATATGTTGGGGTGTTTCATGTGAGGAAGGAGTGGTGACTCGGGGGGAGAGTATTGTGTAGGCCAAGGGATGCCTTCATTGCATGGAACTCAATGTGCCCCCAGTGGGTATCCCCTGGAGTTAGGCCATCAGTCAATGTTGGTGTTATCCCAGCAGTTAAGGTCTCCCAATAGGATGGTATCTGGTGGGAGGGTGGGTGTCATGATGGTTTTGAGGAATTGTTTCCTCTCAGCTGTGGTGCATGGTGCATGCTATTGAAATTGTCTCCACTTGGTTTGCGATTGTTGCAACCAGGATGCAGCCATGCAGATATGAGGAGGAGATCGTGATTTTTAGTTTTTTGTTACTTTGTATGACCACCCCACAGTGTGACATCCATACCAATAGGGATGGTGAAACCTTGGCTGACCGGGATCCCTCTTCCCCCTGTAGGCAGTGGGTTTCTTGGATGGCCAAGATATCTACAGGGGGTTTTTGCAGGAAGTCCAGCTTTTTGTCTTGGGACGCATGAGCCCTGGTTCCCACGATGTTTAGCATCCCTATTGTCAATGAGGTGCCCGTGGCGCCTCAGGAGCGGTTGGGAGGGCCTCCTGGCCCAAATCCAACGCCCTTTTTGCTAGCCCTGCTCCATGTTTCTGGGCCAGTATATTCTGTGGCATCATCTGATCCCATACCCTGTGTCAATTTCTCAAATTTATTTCAGTTTTTAGGATATGCAGAAGATTTTCCCGCTCATAACTCATGGTGGTCTGGTGTTGTGTGCTTATTTGTTGCTGTGGTTTTGGGGTGCAAATTTGGAGAATTGGGTCACGCTTTTTCGCCCACAATGGAGCTGAATTGTTCTGATAAGTTTTCTTGATTGATACTATTTGGTGATTCAGTCGCATTGTTGAGAAAATTTTCATTTTGGGCGTATGCTCTTATTGGGTGGCTCGTATAATTTTCTCCATGTCCTCCTCAGCCTGTACATCTGTTCTGATTGGTTGGCTTAGCTTGTTTCCTCTATGTCCTCCTGAATTTTGCTAGGGTCAATGGAGGAGGCCATGAGTGTTGCAGCCTTGGTTGTTTCTTGCTTGCAGGCCTTCTTCATCTTCTTGTGTTCTTTAATTGTTACTGGGTCTATGAGGAAGTGGTGACCATCCTCTCCTCATTGGAAGGTGTAGTTGGTGTCAGTTAATTTTCCAAATTTTAAGTCACCTTTATCCATGGCATCATCGCAGAAGTCTGTGGCCATACTGCCTTCCTTCACGAGGCATGCATGTTTCTTGTGCCCCAATGCGGTACAATAGTTGCAGATAGGCGGTGTGCATTCCAGTGTGACAAATAATGGCTTTGACACCATCCCATCTGGGAGGTAAAATGCCGCTGTGCATGGGATTCTTGTGAGGTCTGTGGCCACCTTATGGAACAGGTGGATCATGACAATTTTCCTTTCTTGTGAACAGGTTCAGCATCAGGTGAAACCACTGTAATTCTAGTTGTTTAATTTTGTAGTTGGTAAGTCCAGCTTGGAGCTCCTCCTTGATTTGCTTGTAGGGAAGGGTAGTATGAACAAGTTAAAAGATGAACAAAGTGTTTGCTTTTTTCCATATGGTGTGCATGGAGCACACAATTCGTTTGCCCTCGGAGAGGGCAACTTTGATGCAGACTTTTGTGGCAGCATCTGCATCTTCTTCAGTCTCGAATCCCAAATTGACCCAGCCATATTGGATCATGTGGGTGGTAACGTGCACCACGTAGTGGAAGAGGGAGGCCTGTGCCTCGTCCACTTTCTTCCACAGATTTGAAGACTTGATCCCTAGGTAGAGTCAGAGCCCATGCTCTACCTTTGATGGGGGTTGGTTATATTGGATAACCATGTATTGATTATGTTTTGTGGTGAACTCCACAAACCGGGTGGCGCCTCAGTTTGTGGTTTTTTGGTGGCCATGTTTTATTGTCCCCCTCCAGGGCGTTTCTTGCCCTTTAGCGCACTTTTTTGTCCATTTACTGATATGGCTTTCGCTAGTTTAACTGGGATTTGATGAAGTCACCCATCTCTCCTGTGTGATTATCAAAAATTGCTGTTCAAATTGATTTGTAGTAACTATTGTTATTGTTATAAAATTGGCGTATTCAAGAGATAGGCCGACAGATTTTGCACAGGGTTCAACCCACTGAGCAATTAGGACCAACGATATGATGATTGTTGTCCTCAAAACAACAGAATAAACTTTTTAAATAAGTATGGAGCACTCGTTCTCAAAAATCTCTTTTTAGATACTTAATACAGCAGATTCTTGCTGTTTCCGCTTTCTCTAAACTACTAACAACCTTCTTCCCTTGATCATCTCATCTCGCCTATATTGGAGCAACTTTGGATGCTACAGCTTCTATGGCTTAGTAATTTTATTCGCCACATCTCATTGGTTCCATCAATTCTTTATTTTTTAATTCCCAATCGCCTAATATGAGATGATTTCCCAACAACCCAATATCACCTCGTTTTGAGGCACTATAATACCATTACTCATATCAAATCTTGATGGATTCCATCTATTCTGCCATAACGACCTAGGGCTTATCATCCAGTCATATTGGAATCATGACATCACCCCCTCCTTGACTGGACAATAAGGATACTATTGCTTATATGCTCATAGGAACTTTGCATGCACTCAGTTGATGATCCAACTGCTAGTGGGGTCTTTGATAGTATATGCATCTATACCAGTTTTAAAATGACTTCTAATGGCCTGATCCAGATACTGGCCAGCTTGTGTTTC
>JAKSZP010009691.1:0-68626 GCA_022478985.1 Massospora cicadina
TCACCCACCACCTGTGGCCCCGGCCACACCAAAGTGTGCCATGTCATATTCTGAGTTATCTTTAACTGCTTTGCTCTCTTTTCCTGCTTCTGTTTTCTCTGCCTCTTCTTTTCTCCTACATATCAGATGTTTCTGTCCCCTGGTCGGCCATCCTCATACAAATAAACACATACACTAATTGTACCCTATCCATTCTGTCAGGTCATCAAGTTATAATGAGAACTGAAATTGCCTTAATCATTTATCATGTATTATATGGCGAGATAGTTGCCCCATTTAATTGGGCCAAGTTAGAGCTGGTCGCTGCACCTGTATTTATTCTACCTGATTGTAATGGAATTTAATTGCTTTTATTTAAACTGTACCCTTATCTTGTGAAAGTCAAGTGACTTCAGGTATTAAAATTTGTTTTTATTCTACCTTTTGAGGTTGTCTTAGATATACATGAGTTTGGAAATGTGGAGGAACTTGGGCTTAAGGACAATGAGCGGCAAGCAGTATGTTTGCTGATTTCTCAAATATGCCTTTTAGTATTGACGGAGGATAAAAAGGATCAAATGCTGGCTTTATTCAATAAATGTAGTATTATTTTTGTGGCTGATGATTAAAATTTTGGCCGCACATGCTGTGTTGCACCAGATCAACACTGGAAATCATATCCCAATTCACCTTTTCCTATTTGACGTTCTAAGGTGGCAGATGAAGTTGTTAACCAAGAAATATAACTTTTGCAGCAGGGGGATGTTAATACCCTCTAAGAGTCCTTGGGCCGCCCTAGTAATAGTTATTAAGAAGAAGGATAGGTCAAATCAAATGGTAATAGATTACCCAAAAACTCAACAGTATATACCAAGAAAGATTTTTTCCCTCTAACCCATATTGACAATGCACTAGACCGCTTGGGTGGCGCACAATACTTTTACTATGGATTTAATCTCTGGATATTGAAAGATTGAGCTGCCAAAGGAGGAACAGGAGAAGTGCACTATGATAACCTCTCAGGATCTATAACAACCCACTAGGATGTTACAAGGGCTGTGTAAAACCCCTGTGACATTTCAACGTGCAATGGGTAGTATATTGAGGTAATTAAAAAATTCCTATATGTTAGTGTGTTTATATATAAATGTTTTTCTGGAGCATTTACAGACCATTTGCAGCATCTAGAGGACTTTTTCCACCGTTTGGACCAAGTCAATATGAAAATGAACCTTATAAGTGCAATTTTTTATAAATAAATTGAGTATCTGAGGCTTATCATCAATAAACAAGGCTTATAGCCCCAGCCCGCTAAGGTTGAGGCTATCAAAAAATGACACGCCCAAGTAGCAAGCATGAACTTCATGTATTTTTAAGATGATTATCTAATATTGCCATTTCATGAAAAACTTTACTAAAGTAGGTGAAGCATTAATTCACTTCTGTTAAAATTTATGGGTTTCGTTGATTGTTCATTGCTGATAACTCCTGATTTATTAACTGTATAAGCTTGGTGTTGTGCAATTCTACGCGTTGTCTGATAATAATATATAGTCAATTGATATTAGTATGAAGACTATTATTCATAGTTGAATAAAGCACTAGTATTGGGTCCAACGCTTGACCAGTATTCCTCCTCAAAATACTTAAGATGTCCTCAATAGGTATTTGTTCCATTATTCTTTCTAACTTGATCAATGCTTAGATCCTCAATTATGGCTTCTCTCTGGTGACACACAGTCTGCAGAAATTCCCTTCTTAGCTCAGCATCTCTTCTCTAAATACACGCTCAGATCCTTACTCTTTATCCTAAAGAGTCTCCAATTAAAGCACACAGCAATATTTCCGTGAAGAAGAATAGAACTAATAACAAATTCTGGTAATTACTAGTTTTCTTAAACTCACATTGCTGGTTTTTTATTAAGTAAATCCTTAGGGGAATTTTAGTGTGGAATTCAGCGCATAACTCTTGGTTGGCACCTCATTGATGAAATGGCAGCTGTTGCCATTGAATTACCCATCATCTCTCATCAGAGATGGTCTTCCCCATCCTGGTTAGAATTCCATCATTGGACATCCTTGAGACCTAAAATGGAAAGAGTCAGAAAATGTGTCCCTAACGTTTTCCTCTCAATCCCAGCCAACCCCATACTTGGCAAGTGACCTGCTTAGGTAATGGGACTTGTTACTCATAAAGGCAGGTCATGAACCAACTGATCGATTCACTAGTTGCAGACAGCATCACTCACCTCATGACTTGATCCTTAAATTCCCAATCGGTCAGTGATGAAACCTGACTGATCCTAATTGGTACACCTGATAGTTAATCATCAATCAACTATCAGATGCAATATTCTGTCAGCAACTCTGCCTGATTAGATCTTAAGCATTCACCCAGATTGATCCCCCAATGGATCTGAACAAGGAGTTTATCTAAAATCCCCCAGACATTGTTGCCCCAAAATCAGGGTCAACTGATATCTAATTCACAACACTATAGGGAATTTTCCCCTAACAACCCCTGGTAATCTAGTCAGCTGGGAATATGAGCAAAAATATCCAACATCCCCCCTCTCACCTAGATTTCCAGCAAGAAAAGGATTGTTACAGGATAACACTGCTTCAGACACTTGGTCAAATACTCCTTTTGTTCAAGCGGAGTATGGTTGATCAGTACTCAACGCAGCTCTGGATGACCTTTGGCATGCAGCACACTTCCTCTTCCTCCTTGCTATCGCCTACTCAGAGAGCAGTTTCCACAATCTTCTTTCATGCTGGGCTAATAAATTTATTCATGATGATATTAATCCCAGGATCTGGTTTTCCCCCTATCAGGGTATATGACCCGCTGTCATATTCAGTATTTTTGGTCTGGCATCCTTGATTTCATGATTTTCTCCTCATCCTTGACAGAAGATCATGCCATCAATGTTTGTTTTGTGGCACAATTAAGAATTCTCATTTATATTTGCCCTTGTTATTTTCTCATAATAACCTCTTATCTCATATCATTCTTAATTCTTTTCTAGAGCTTATCTCATTAATTTTGAGATTAATTCCCCTGGAATTAGAGCTTAATTGATTCCAGAGTGCATAATGTTGACTATAGTATAGTTTAACATCCTCCTCTTGCCCAGCTCATATGTCAAATTAGGAGTCTTGGTACCAATAAATTCTTAATAGCATGTCTGATAAAGATCTTTAGCTCTTCAATCTGATGAGTCAATCTGCATATTGGAACCTCTTCTATGGTTCTTCCAGGACTCATACTCCCAGTCAAGTACCTGTGGCCAGTCCTTCCGTGGAATTACCAGAAATAGTAACCAACCCTGACAAAACCAGGGTAGCAATTATCTCGAACAACTCACAACCAACCTTCCTTTGTCACTAATTCATAAGTTAGATTTCAAAACTCACCTGGGTTTGGCTCCATTTTCATATTCTCCTACCATTATTGTCAAACCTCCTGAAGCGATGCCCTCTGCTCTTGATCAATTGTTCCTCACCAGATCAAACTTGCTTCTGGAGTTCCTTTTCTGACTTGGCCAGTATAAAGCCAGCTGTTTTGGCAACTGAACTAGCCATTGGAAACAGCAAACATTTCAAAATTTCCTATGCAGAATTAAGGGCCCAAGTAACCAAGGCTTTATCCATAGCTCTGAGCCCCTCTGATCTCAAAAACATGCTAGATTGAGACATTGTAGCCTATGCTCTTCACTTTGCCAACCAAGTTCTTCAAAGTTGGGCCACAAAGCTTCCAGCTTCTCCTGGCTTTCATCACTCATTCTGCTTCCACTTCCAAGAATCTTGTAGTTGCCATCTGCAGGATTCCATTTGTTCCCTGCATGACTATCTCATTTCTGGAATGTCCCATTGGTACCTTTTTATGGCTTTGATTGGGGGCATGATTCAGCAACCCCCACCTAGTATCCCTTGCTTGATGCCAGCCCATATGTCCAATGTTCTTGATGAAGCTCATTGGCAAGCACTCAAGACCAATCTTCCAACTCTGGTGCCATATTGGGATTACTTAGGGTTATTTGCTGAATGCCTCTTCTTGTTCTGTTGCTTCCCTCCCCAACCTAGTGTATTGCGTTTGACATGTTCCAACATTTCCATCTCTCTTCCCCTAGTCACTTTCTTTCAGAGATCAGCATCTGCTCAACGAACTTGGTTATTAGTAAGTCTAGTCCTTGCTAGCATCCAATCTCGCATAGATTTTGACAGTTTATTTACTCCTACTGAGATCCATTCTCCCTCCCCAAGATGTAACATAGGCGGAATCATCCCTGAGTCAAGGATAACCAAAAAAAAATTATAAAATTATATTTTTTTCAATGCATTATTTTTTTAGTTAACTGAGGCAAGCTGACCAGGGGATGGGCATTACCAAGTATGTATTAAAAACAAAAATAGATAAAATTGGGCACCCCAGGGTACTCAGGTTACCCTGTTGCCAGCGGGACTTCCAGGTATGGGGGGTTGGTGCGCTACTCCGAGGGGGTTTTCCCCGCTATGGAGCAGGTGTGAAGGAAGGGGTCTGTGCGGAGGAACCAAAGTGGGAACCACGATTCTATGAGCGCCTGTTTCCTTGACCTCATATATCCATAGAGCCAGGTTTGGAAGTGCATCAGTAAGTGTACGTGGAAGTTATTGATAATCCCATGAATGGTTGGGACCATGCCCTTGAACGCATTTAAGGCAATGATGTGGATTGTCCACATTGCAATGGGTATCATTAGGGAGCGGAGGGTAGATGGGATTAGTGACTCAATCTAGAGCGCGAGGAGACTCTTTGCTATAGAAAATTCCTGCTCGTTTTGGAGCTTAAGCAGGCGCGCGACTTCCTGCCATATGGCTTTGGTTGGGGGGCATGTTTCTAGGCGGTGATGTAGGGAGCCCTCCCCTCCACATACTGCGCAGGTTGCATGGAGGGAGTTGGAGCGGTCCATCGTCCTATAGGTCCTTCTCAGACAGCGCCAGGCGTTTGCTCTTATCCTCGGTTGTAGGAGTGGGTGGTGTGTCATTTTCCACATTGCCTTCTGTGTGGTTAGTCATAGGGAATTTCCAGCATATCTAGGTATTCTATCCTAGCTATGCTTGAGGTTGTTACGAGCATATCCCTCTGGGGGTGGTTTTCTGGGTTTCTTAATTTGAAGTGGGGGCTGGGTCGTCCCCTTCCCTGCACAGTGCCAGTGTTCTCTACGGTCCATCCCATGCAGCGAATGATTTGGAGGATGCATTTGAAGTGAGGGGGGGCTCCATTCGGGCCTGTTGCAGTAGGGTGTTTAGCAAGGTATGAAAGTAGTCTGGGTGGACTATGTGGGTTGGTTAATTTGAGCGCCTGTGCGAAGTTAGACCTCTTTGCCCTGGACTAGTGTTGTTGCGGGAGGTCTGTGGCAAGGAATTCCTTTATCCAGGTACCCAGGATGTGATTGGCGTGGCTCTCAAAATCTATTAGTCCCATGCCTCCACTTGAGCATGGGCCAAAGAGTGTTTCCATCCGTATAGGAGGGTGAGAGCCAGTCCACAGCCAGCCCTGGATGATCACGCGCGGATTGAAGTTATAAAGGCGGGTGAGAAGGCGATTGTGTGGGCAGGGTACCATAGTATTGGGAAGATGAGTGAGTTAGCAACTGTTACTCGCCCCAGTAGTCCTGAGGATCTTCCCTTAAGGGAGGCGACTTGGTTGGATACCCGCTGTAGTAGGTTGCTTTTTATTGTCTCATTGACATATCCCCCTGTTTCCAGCCATATCCCAAGGTGGCGGACAAAAGTGGTGGTGGGAGGTGATGTGAAGGGTAAGATGAGTGGGTTTTTCCTTCATATGGGGGTATGAGGTTCTGGTGTTGTATACCAGTTGTTAGTGTACTTGCCTAAGAGAATGATTTCTGTTTTCCTTTTGTTGAGCGATGCGTTGCTCACCATGGAGTATTCCTCTAGGGTGCGTTCCAGCTGTCAGTCATCATTGTTGTTAGCTATGCCTGCCATGCAGTCATCCGCAAAGGCCAGTATCTTGACTGTTGGCTGGCCTTATGCAGTTATGCCCATGAGGCGTGAGTCAGTTACGCGGGAGAGTGGATCAAAACTGAAATTATACAGCAGTGGTCTGAGGGGGTCCCCTTGTTTAAGCCCTCTGTGTGGTGTGATCTTGTTAGTTAGGAAGCCAGGGCCACATACAGCCATGGTTGCTGATTCTTTAAGGAGCATTGCCCAGTTTATGAATCTGGGTGGGAGTTTGAAAGCGTGTAGGCATTCCTTTAGGTATGGCTAACTAACGCGGTCATATGCCTTTTCCTGGTCTAAGAAGACCAGGGCACCAGTTTCTTTGGACTGACATATATTTGCAACAGGGTGTATGTTGTTCCAGATTGAGCGCCCTGGTATAAACCCAAACTGGTTGGGTGACAGGACGTTAAAGGCTATTGTGCCTAATCTGGCTGCTAAAATTTTTATTAAAATTTTTGTATCAGTATTAGAAAGTGAGATTGGACGCCAGTTGGCCAGGTTCAATCTGTCACCCTTTTTATACAAGGTTATGACATATGATTCATGGCCACCAGGTAGAAGGCGTGTATCCAGCAAGCACTTGTTCATAGACGCCAATAGGAGGGGGGCAATTTGCTAAAAATATTTTTTGTAAACTTTGTAGGGTATCCCATCAGGCCCTAGGCATTTCCTACGTGGTGCACCGCAGGTTGTATCCCAAAGCTCCTCCCATGTAATTAGATTTAGTATATTGTAGTCTGGCGGTGTGCTTTGTACCCTGGCAGCTTGTATAAAAGCTGTTTTTTTGTGGGTCTGTCAGCGTATCGCGGTATAATTTGGTGTAATATCAGTGTACTTCCGCCTTGACCTCCTCAGGGTCAGTTGCCACAGTGCCGTTGGTCTCGTGGACCCATGTGCATGTGGGCTGGTTGCTGCAGGAGTGGAATTGGTGGAAGAAATATGTCAAACATGTTTCGCCTTCCTTTATGAACTTACCTTTGTTTGATACTTTGATTCTGTGTTGGTGCTCAAAGATGAGGGTGTTTAGTCAGGCGGATATTTCCGCCCAATTTCGTCCCCAGTTGGGGCTATAACCAGATCTTAGGGTGTTTAGATTGAGGTGGTCCAGTTCCGCCAAGGTACTCCTGATTGTGGCTGTGTCATCAGTGTACTTACGTGATGCAAGATGTCAGGTTTTGTTGATTAGTTCCTTTTTGATATTTACCCAGGTCACAATGAGATCCAAAGTGAATTGGGCTGTGAATTCTGGGTTCATGGCCTCGTGTTCAACCCAGTCAGATATTTTGGGTAATTTTATGTTTTCTGGGTGTAGCTTTCTCCAGGGCGACACCTGTGTGTGGGTTTGAGTTGGTGATAGCTGCACTGAAACAAGTCGGTGGTCTAAAATTGATTTTTTTGTTGTAAATTTGGAAATTTTATCATTGGGATTGTGGAATAAGGATGTGATTGATGCGGCTCATTGATATGAGCGCTCCCTTGCATATGTTGGGCTGTGTCATGTGGGGAAGGAGTGGTAATCCGGGGGAGGGCATCCTATAGGCCAAGGGATGCCTTCATTGTGCGGAATTTGATGTGCCCCAGTGGGTATCCCCTGGGGTTAGGCCATCAGTCCATGTCGGGGTTATCCCAGCAGTTAAAGTCGCCCAACAGGATGGTATCTGGTGGGAAGGTGAATGTTGGAATGGTTTCTATAAATTGTTTTCTCTCAGCTGCGGTGCACAGTGCATAGATGCATGCTATTGAGATTGTTTCCTCTTGGCATGTAAGCATTGCTACCAAGACGCAGCCATGAAGGTATGACAAGGAGTTTGTAATTTTTAATTTTTTGTCATTTTGGATGATCATTCCACAGTGAGATGTCCATACTGATTGTGATGGTGAGATCTGGCTGACCAGGATCTTCTTCCCCTTGTAGACAGTGGGTTTCTTGGATGGCCAAGATGTCTACAAGGGGTGATTCACAGGAAGTCCAGCTTTTTGGCTTGGGATGTTTGAGCCCTGGCTCCCGTGATGTTTAGCATCCCTATTGACACTGAGGTGCCTGTGGCACCTCAGGAGTGGTTGGGAGGGCCCTCTGGCCCTAGTCCACCGCGGCTCATTTTGGCCATGCTCCGCGTCTGTACTCCAACTCTCTCAGTGACAATGTCAATTCCCTTAATCTGATCCAATTTTTCGCGGAAATTGCAGTTTTTGGAATTTGCATTATCTTTTCCCGCATGTGTCTCATGATGGTTCAATGCAGGGTGCTGATTGGGTTCTGTAATTTTGGGGTTCAAATTTATAGGAATTGTGCACCGCATTTTGCCCATATTATAGCTGAATTGTTCCTCAAATTGTGCACAATTGATGTCACTTGGTGACTCAGTCAAATTGCTGTGAAAATTTTCAACCTGGGCATATTGTTCTGATTAGTTGGCTCAGTGTATATCCAAAATGTCCTCTTGAATTTGTCTGGGGTCGATGGATGATTCTGCGTGTGCTGCCGCCTTGGCCGCTGCTCACTTGCAGGCTTTTTGTGCCGCTTTGCATTGTTTATGTGTAACTGGGTCCACGATGGAGTAAAGTCCATCTTCACCCCAGCGGAATGGGTGGTGGCCGTTGGTCATTCCAGTGAAGTTTTTGTTACTTTCATCCATGGCTTCCTCACAGTAGTCTGCTTCCATTAAGCCCTCCTTCACGGGGCATGCGTGTTCCTTGTGTCCCAATGAACCGCAGTAGTTTCATATAGGCAGTGCACGTTCCAGTGCAACTTGGAATGCGGATGACTGTCCTCCATCTGCAAAGTGAAACTGCTGTGCGGGGGATTTTTGATAAGTCATCTTCCACTTCAGGGAACGGGTTGATCATGGCAATAGCTTTGCCTGTGCACAGGGTTGGCATCAGGTGAAATCGTTGTAGTTTGAGTTGCATAATTTCTCCATAGGCTATGAGCTCTTTGCGGAGCTCCTCCACAATTACCTTACAAGGAAGGTTGGTAGGGAGTGAGTCAAAGGAGATGAACAAAGTCTTCACTTTGTTCCATCTGGTGCGCGCGGTGAACACTATTTTTTTGCCCTTGAGAAGGGCAAGTTTGACACAGACTTTTGCTGTGGCATCTGCTTCTTCAGCTGTTTTAAAACCAATATCAATCCAGCAGTGGCCCATGTTGTTGGTGGCAACATATACCGCGTGGGGGAAAAGGGAGGGCTGTGCCTCGCATGTTTTCTCCCACAGGGTTGGGGACTCATCCCCAAGGAAGAGTCGGAGCCCATGTTCCACCTTTGAAAGGGGTTGGTTACATTGGATGTACATGTATTGATCTTGTTTTATAGTAAATACCATAAACCTGGATGGTGTCTGAGTTTGTGGTTTCTTGGCGGCTTGGGTTCCTAGTCCCTCTCCAGGGCGTTTCTTGCCCTTGGGTGCACCGTTTTGCGCACCTCTTGATGCGACGCTCGCCCAGGTACTATTAGATTTATTATTAAAATTTCCCATCTCTCCTGTGTAATTATCAAAAATTGCTGTTTGAATCGAATTGTAGTAACTAAAGTGATAGTTATGGGAAAGAAAAGCCTTTTCAATGCATTATTTAACAATAATTTTTCCTTATATTTTATCAATCTTTTATTTTACTCTTTTTTTTATATGGGACTTGACCTTTTCTTGGTTCAGCGGCCCATCTTTTTATCTATTCCCCTTAACTGGTTCCTAGGTATACTTAGACCTACCAGTTTTTTATGGTTTAGAGGTCTTATTTTTAAGACAACGATCTAGTTTAGTTCAACGGGCCTTTTTTATTCTTAACCAAATCATTAGGACATAACCAACTTAAATGTTAAGCGGTCCTTCAGGAACTCTTTTTTAGTATCATTTTTTCATTAATTCACTTCTTTAAACACTTAGCATGGACTCAATTTACTATCCTTACATCCAAGAGGTCCTTGATGTAGTAGGCTTCCATTTCTGTCTTGGCAATTGTCTCAAATGGACCTTACCACAACACATCCAATTTGTTTCTTCTTCCAAAACCATGCATATTTCAATAGGCAACCTGTTCACCTATTTGGTATTCTGATAAGGCCGGTCAATTTTTATCATCCATCGTTTTTTCTCAAATCCTTTTCTTCAAAGTCATATTGAATGCTTGCAATTGCATTTTGATCAGGATATTTTGATAATCAGTTCAGGTACTTCTCAGCACTTATCCCTGATGTTATTTCCATCACCAAATATAAAATTGGTGGAATTATGGCCTTCCTTCCATATAGAAACTCAAATGTCGTTTTCCCATCGCTGTATGATAACTTATATTGTAGTGAACATCACCAAATTAAAGTACATTCTCCATATGGAAGTTTGCTCTGCGACCAGCTTCCTCAGCATCAAAGCCAGCGTCCCATTGACTCGTTCTACTAGTCCATTCATCTCCAGCCAGTAGGGTATAGACTTGACTCCTTGGATCCACATTAATTCATTTAATCGCAGAATCACATGAGACATGAAATTTGTCCATTGTCACTCAGCAGAACCTGCGGGCATCCATGTCAGTATACTACTTGATCTAGGATAAACTTTATAGTGATGGTAGCATCTACTTTTGCCAGGGCCTTTGTCTTAACCCATATTGTCAGATGATTGATTGCAACTATGATGTATTCAACTCCCCCTGTGCTCATCATCAGTGGTCCCATCACATCAATGGAAACCGTCTGCCAAGAGAATCCAGGGTGGACCAGTTAGTATCCAGTCAAAGTCTTGTGCAGCTTGTGCAGCTGGCACTCCACACAGCAAGCTTGATAGTCCGATACATCATAGTTGATGGACTTTAGTAATAATAGTGGCGAATATGATTGGTTGTTTTCTGTGGCCACCATGTCTGACAACCTTATTTGCAGTTTAAACGATAGCCGCTCATTCTGATGGCTTTGGGAATATGTATCACTTCCCATTAATCATCTTGAAAACTTGTCCATACATGGTCTCTGTGTTTTCCATCACTTTTCAAAGCACACCTTGTATTTCTTGGGGCTTATTCCCAATTTCTCTGTCAACCATTCTCTGGAATAGCTCATCTGCTTGCTGGTATACCACCTGGACCATTGGTGACTGCAATAAGCCATCCGCATTCTGATGAGAATATCCAGCTCAGTGGACTATCTCATAATCATAAGCCAGTAGATTTAGTGCTCATTGGGCCAGTCATCCATCTGGTTCTCATAAATTTTGTTGACAACGATACAAAGAGTGGTTTATCACCACTTTGAAGTGCATTCAATGGATTTACACCCAAACTGTTTACAGGCGTAAATAACCACAAGGCATTCACGCTAAGTCACAGTGTAATTTTTCTCAGTGGCTGAGAGTGTCTAGCTCACATATGCTACTGGATGTTCATCCCCAAGTTTATCTACTTGGCTCAGTATGGCGCTGATCGCCATTAACAAAGCATTGGTTTGTATTACAAATTCTCAATTGAAATCTAGATATTTCAAAATGGGAGAATCTATTAAATACCAGCGTAACTCATTGAAGGATTCTGGGCCTCTTCACTTTAAACACATCATTTCTTTTGATCCTTCAGCAGATAGAAGAGGGGTTTGGCAATTCTTGCAAAGTCCTGAATGAATCTTCTATAGTATCTGACCATTCCAAGGAACACTTGGATATCTCAGACACTCTTTGGTACAGCCATTCACTCTATGGCTTTGATCTTCTGGGCTTGCAGCTGCAGTCCCTTAGAGTTGATTACAAATCCCGGATATTCTAACTCTTTCTTCAAGAAGTGGCACTTCCTCAGCTTAATCTTCAGGTTGGACGTGGATAGTCGCTTAAACACTTCCTCCAAGTGGTGCAAATGGTCAGTAAATGTCCTATTGAACATATTTATATCATCCAAGTACACCAGGATGCATGAAAACTTCAAGTCATTTAATATGGCGTCCATGGCCCTTTGGAACGTCTCAGGCGCATTGCACAGACTCTGGGGCATCCTCATCAGTTGATAAAGCCCCTGCGCAGTAATAATAGTACTTCTTTATAGGTCTTTTCTTGGAAAATCGATTTGCCAATATCCTGACTTTAAATTCATTGCAGAGAAATACTTTGCTTCTCCCAATTGATATAGTGCATCATTAATTTGTGATAGTAGATACAAATCCTTTTTCATAACTTTATTCAGCTTTCAATAATCAATCACCACCCAATCTATAGCCATCCTTCTTCTTCACAATAAGAATAGGGCTTGATCAGGGACTTAATGATGGAACTAGAAACCCATTCTTCACTAGTTTGCTAATTTCTTCCTCTACTACTACTTTAGTTGCCTTCAACCATTGAATTAGTCTCATTCTGATCAGAAAATTTTCCCCAGTATCAACCTTGTGGATTACGTCTCTTGCACATCCCAAATTGTGGTTGTCCTGGGAAAATACTTCCCATTACTTGTTAAATTATTCAAGCACCTCTTCCTGCTGTCTGCCCATCAGATCAGCGAGTCTTTTCAATCAACCAATAAATCGATATATTTGTTTATCCTGGCTGGTAACCCCATTTCATTGAGGGTCCCAAAATCATGGAATTTCCTTAATTCAGCAATCAAGATAGATGAACAAACCAAACAATCTGGTTTTTCTCAATTTTTGTTGGTTTTTCGCTTAAGATCATCAGGAGAACTTGAATTTCTCCATGGCCTGGTATAATTATTCCAGGAGCCACCCAACGCTCTACTCTAGACTTCTTCCATGGGCTTCTGACTTCCTATACAGCAGCTCTGGTATCTCCAATGTCAACCCCATGTCAACTATTATCTGTGAGCCTGGCAGTATGGTTCTCACATTATTAATTCTCAGCAAAATTCCCTAATTTTCTAGGATTTCTGCTGGCATTTCTTGTCACTTTCTGGCCAACTAGTTGGTACAAATTTGGACAATGCCATCATTGTAGATCAGGCTGATGAAGTTGTTTCACCTAGTCAGTGTAGTTTGCCCATCTTTCTGATAAACCAATCTTGACGTCTGATCCAATATGGTCAACATATTATCCTCAAAGTTACATTTAACTCTGTATTTTCGTAGAAACTCCATCTCAATCAAAATATTGTAGTTTTTAATGGCCAAAAACTATTGCTGGAGCGGATACCACTAAGGATCCAAATTGAATTGGTAGAGCACTATACACTCCACAGGAGATGGTGGTATTTGGCCTGGCTGTCCTATATTCTTTCTTGTGTTTTAAATTGGGTGAGATCCTCATCTTCTTCACCAGCTTGGTCAAGACAACGTTGATTGGTACTCCACTGTCAACTATCACCCTCACCCATACTCGTTTCACTAGTATATTTATATATGTGCACTCATAGTAATGTAAAATAGTATTTACTGAGTGTATAACGGCATTATTAGCTAAATTGAGGGTGTGAATTATTTGCGCCAATAGATCAGAAAATGATTTCTTGATTGTTCTAAGGAGGATTGACAGGTTTGACACATCTAATCTGACTTTGGTCAATTCTTCTGGATTATCTGACGCTCAAATCTTGTCTGCCAGTTGTTATGTGTACAGAAAAGCAACTTCCTTATTTATTTTGGGGGTTGATACCATTTGCTCCAGATCTTGTTACCACATGTAAATTTAAATTGATCACTTGATATAGATGATCCTGTGCATCATCATCAACGAACAGATCACTGATGTAAATTTCTTTGTGCATAGATATGGAGGAACAGGTTTTTCCGCAGCTCTAGACTGTTCCCCGTCTAGGCTGTGGGCCCTTTTCCCAGCTCCTGTGCAGGTTTAGACTCTTTCTCTTGGACCACGTTAACTTGATCTTTAGGTTTCTTGCAATGCACAGTGAAAAGCTCTTTTCCTCCACACTGGTAACAGACTTTTTCCTTCTTATTAAACAATTTGAACTCTTTAGGTTTATTTTCTGGCATGGCTCAGTTAATCAACTCCTCAGCGCCTTCAGTCCCCTTCATGGGATTTGAATTTTGTACTTGATTTGATTTGCAAACTTCTATTTGTAGCATCAAAGGTAGCTCCCAAATTTTCAAATAATCCACCATCTGAGAGGTGATAATCTCAGTTGCAAACATGGAAGACATCATTTGATGTAAATTGTGATAGAGCTGAAGGGCCGCTTGTAGTGCAATCTGGGCATTGAAATCATCCAGTTTTTTCTCCAACTAAAATCTGAGATTCTTGGTAGAAATGATCAGCAAAACTTGTTAAGGATTCATCATTATGTAATTGAATTCCCATGAATTCTTGCTTGCGCTTTGACATGTGTGTGGGACTTTCAAATTCTTTCATATTGGCCGCCCTGGCCTCTGAGTACAACCAGCTGCCCACCTCTAGATGGGGCAACACTAGTTTCTGACAATTGGTATCCAGGCAATTCATCACCGTCAAATCCTTTTGATGATCACTTTAATCAAACTTTGTCATATCAAATAATCAGAAAAACGTAGAGGCGTTATCCCAATAGAAAGTAGGTAATTTCAGTGTCACTAAAAATTTCTCTTAAGTTTCTCTACCCATCTTACTTGGTTTAGATATTCAGCTCACCTGAGGAGTAATTTTGAAAGTCATCTCCAAAATGGCTGTGAACGTGGGCGGCATATTTCTTGGGGTAGTCATCTTTCCAACTGGAGTCTGTGAGTTCTTTCTTTGGCGTCATTTGCTGCATATGTCTCACATTCGCATTTGTGAGTCTTCAACTTCTCTACTTGATTAATCAGCTGCTCTATATCTGCGCTGAATGCTCTTAAAGAAACTCAATCTGCTTCATGTTCCATTTTCAAGATTAAGTTTTCTTGAAATAAATCTCCTTCTTTTTCTTCAATGACGTTACTTTTCCAAGTAACTCATTTCTTAAAACTAAAGACATTTTTTGACCCCTTCCTCGATTCTGGTAGCTCTCTCCTCCAAGGAAGCAAATTCTCAATGATCCGCTGGATTCAGAGCGTTCAGATTGACAGTTGCCAACTACTTCCAGAGTTTTCTTATTTCATCCTTATATAAATTGTGTCCTAGTATCTTCCTCAACTACACCCCTGTAGTGAGCACCAATTGTTAAAATTTATGGGTTTTGTTGATTGTTCATTGCTGATAACTCCTAATTTATTAACTGTATAAGTTTGGTGTTGTGCAATTCTACGCGTTGTCTGATAATAATATATAGTCAATTTGATATTAGTATGAAGACTATTATTCATAGTTGAATAAAGCACTAGTATTGGGTCCAACGCTTGACCAGTATTCCTCCTCAAAATACTTAAGATGTCCTCAATAGGTATTTGTTCCCTTATTCTTCTAACTTGATCAATGCTTAGATCCTCATTTATGGCTTCTCTCTGGTGACACAAAGTCTGCAGAAATTCCCTTCTTAGCTCAGAATCTCTTCTCTAAATCCACGCTCAGATCCTTACTCTTTATCCTAAAGAGTCTCCAATTAAAGCACACAGCAATATTTCCGTGAAGAAGAATAGAACTAATAACAAATTCTGGTAATTACTAGTTTTCTTAAACTCACATTGCTGGTTTTTTATTAAGTAAATCCTTAGGGGAATTTTAGTGGGGAGTTCAGCGCATAATTCTTGGTTGGCACCTCATTGATGAAATGGCAGCTGTTGCCATTGAATTACCCATCATCTCTCATCAGAGATGGTCTTCCCCATCCTGGTTAGAATTCCATCATTGGACATCCTTGAAACCTAAAATAAAAGTTTTGTAAAATGTGTCCTTAACATTTTTCATTTAATCCCAGCTAACCAACCATATCTGGCAAGCGATCTGCTTAGGTAAAGGGACTTGTTACCCATTAAGGCAAGTCACAAACCCACTAATTGATTCACTAGTTGCAGGTGGCATCACTTAACTCACAACTTGATCCTTAAATTCCCAATTGGTCAGTGATGAAAGCTGACTGATCCTAATTGGTACACCTGATAGTTAATCATCAATCAACTATCAGATGCAATATTCTGTCAGCAACTCTTCCTGATGAGATCTTAAGCATTCACCTGGATTTATCCCCTGACAGATCCAAACCAGGCGAATTATCTAAAATCCCCTGGACATTGTTACCCTAAAATCAGGGTCAACTGATATCTAATTCACACCACTATAGGGAATTTTCCCCTAACAACCCCTGGTAATCTAGTCAGCTTGGAATATGGGCAAAAATCCCAACGCATTCTTAAGACTGGTGTTCCATTTATTTGGACGTAGGTCTGTCAGTTTGCCCTTAATCAAATATGAATTTGTTTAACATAAGCACCAATAATAATTTATCCAAACTTTGATAAAACATTTAATATAAAGATGGATGCTTCCCTTACCACCCATATGTGGTATTATCTCAGCTCAATGATGAGGGTGGAATACAACCCTTTACTTATTGAAGTCAACCACTGGATATACACAAACAGAATTATACCATTAATGAGAATTAGTGCTTAGCTGCATTTATGCTTGTAAGCCAATTTGGTTTTATATTCATGGCATGCATTTTTATGTGGTAACCAACCATTCTTCTTTATAATGGTTGAAGAACATAAAAGAGCAAAAAGGAAGGTTGGCTCACTGAGTCTTGAAATTACAAGCATACAATCCTAAAAGCTAACACTAACCTGGTGTAACAAACGTTATTAAGCCATTTGTTTCATTTCAATTTGGGTTCAAAGTTTCTGAATCTAAATCAATTCGCTTAAAAAAATTTGGTGTTTGTCAGGTTTGGGCGCTGGGTTGTGCCTCGCCTAAATTATTGATTAGGCTCTTGTGAGCCTAATCAATGGTTTGGGTGAAGCCCTGGAAGGGCGACCTTTAAGGTCAAGCCTGCGCAATTCTGAACTTCATTTGGAATTCTCTCTTTCTCTCTGGTGGCCTCGGGGCCGCCCTTACCTTATCTTACCTGATGATCTGCACACAACAAGTTTTTGTCACCTCAACAAAAACTTGGGTTTTCAGGGTTTGATCTCCCTCGAATATCCTGTATTTTCCTTGGTGTGTTTGTGGCATCAGATTATTGGGATCCTGTTTACCAGCGACTATTTATTCAATAATAAATAAAATAAGGGTAAATCTGGGGTTTGCAAACCCACTTACCTATTTTGTCTTTTTCTCACTCCGAATTTCCTTAATTCTGAGGTTTACTACCTCGAGAGTCCAGCTCATGCTGGACGTTTAGCGTGAATTGCATCAAACCTAAGGTAAGATGGCGATCGGAAACTAGGACATCTCTGACCGTTACACCTGGCAGCAAGCATCAAGATGCGATGGGCTCTCTCAGTTGCCTACTGTATCCTTGATGGCTGATAAAAACAATGATTTATTTATTAAAATGGTTATCCAGAAATATGGTGATATGCCTATTGAAATTCAACAAATGCTGGATAAAATCAGGAAAAATACTTTTGGAAGATGAGAAACTATATGAAGTTGTAGACAAACAACACTTTTTGTTCCCTAGACCTACCAAACGGATGGATCTGATCATCACCACTCATAAGGTGATGGGCCCAGGAAATATAAGAAGATGTTTGAAAATCTATGATCCTGTTGCTATTGGGATTCCATGTCATATGCTATTCTCAAGGCTCTCAGATGTTGCCACAAATGTCAAGCTGAAGCTCTCTAACAAAAAGCCACATCATATCAATTAGTTAAATATTTTGCCTTGAACATGGTCTCTATGTACTTTGTGGGGCCCTTGACTAATAATCCTGGTCAGTTAACTAATATTATGGCCATTGATCACCTAACAAAGTGGGTGGAGACCAAGGCAGTCAGAGACTTAGGAGCCATGACTATGTCTAAGTTTAACCTCAAGTATGTCATCTATTAGCATGGATACCCCCATTTCTGCTGATTGTTAATGGGACTTATAAGTTCAAATGATGTCTAAGCTTAGTGATTTAATGGTCATACATGGGGTACTATCTACGCCCTACCCTGAGACCAATGGCAGCATTGAACAGGTGAATGGGAACCTTGTGGAAATTCTACATAAGCTAGCTACAAGTAAAGCGTCCAGTTAGAACCTTTTCTTGCATTCTGCCATATTTTCTTACAACATTGCATATCTTTTGGTCATAGGCATTTCCCATTAACTTTACTACATGGGAAGCAGCCCGCATTACATTCACTTTTTATATGTGTGTTGCAGAAGAAAATATGATTCCTAATAATACATTGTAAGCTTGTGCAAACTTTGATTCAGTTACAAAGTTCTGCTTACTCAAATTCTTTGGCTCAGAAGGTCAAAGCTAGAGATCATGATAATGAGGACTGCTGGACCTTACCTACTTTTGGTGTAGGGGAATTAGTCTGATATTATAACTCTCATGGGTTTTGATGGACCAGCAAATTAGAGCACATTTTTAAAAGAGCCTTTTGAGATCATAAAGAATAAATATATGGATGCCTACACTCTGAATGATCATACTAAGTATATCTTATCAATAAAGTGCATGCTAAGTTTCTGAAGAAGCACTGCCCACACTCAGAGCCTCAAGCCTCTAGCTCTCAATAATTTATTTGAACCCACTCTTCATTGTTACCTGATGTTTGGTCAAGTGGGGGAAATGTAATTGGTTTGACCAACCATCATTTAATGTAATATTAATAATTATAATTAGCTGCTATTTATAGGTATGATTTGAAGGCTTAAGAATTCTCTAGCGTGCAGCCTTCAACTTCAAAATGAGATACCAAAGTTGTTTTAAATTACTTTTGGTGCTTTCACCTTAGCGCCGTTTATTTATAGATATGGCAGATAAAATCTTAACCCCAATGATGCAAATTCTACTTACTCAACCTAATAATTGCTTGGGCTTCTGGCTTCATCATTTATATTTTCTCTAATTTACCTATATCTTTAAATTATACTTTTCCCCTGCGCTGGAGTAAAATATTTGTTATTATTTTTCCTATTTTTTGTGGACATCCGCTGAAACCAAAATGCAATTGATTGATCATGACTACAATGAAAAGTTTATGAGCTCTTGGGATTCTCTCAAATATCCTAATTTAGTTTATTAGTTCACTAGTCTACCACTTTAGAGTGCTGCGTAGTATACATAGAATTCATGAATAGGAACTGTAGCATAAGAGTAATATCTGGGCTGAATTCTAAGGGTGAAGATATATTTTCCTATATGCTAGAAGGAACCTAGTTGAAGAAGGATGTCAGAGTGTGCCGCCAATCCTTTAACAGTACCAGATACTTCAATATGCTCTTCTCTATTTTTCTAATAAGTCCTCATGCTGAAATATGCTTTCCTTGCAAGTTTATTAAGGTTACTGTCCTCACACAGCACGTAATATTTTTGAGTATAATAACTTGTGCCTTTAAAATCTGACGCCTAAGCACCAATTTCACCAAGAAGCTCTATAGCTACAACAACAACAACATGCAATAATGTCCTTCTCAATCTGCCACTACCTTACTAATTGGTTAGCTTGCTCATGTATCAACCTCTGATTAAATTTAAGTTAGCTTTATATTCTTTAGGTCATTGATCAAAGCTTTAGTCCTTCCATTTTTATACTCTCTGCTTAATCCACATAGTTTCTTATATTTTGTTAAAGATTGTTGTTCATCAAAACAATTCACCCACGTCTTATTGGTTCATATACCAGAAATACTTTAAAGCTTAAGATTCTGATGCAGAAAATTCTACCTATTTTAAGATGTCTTAGCTCCTCTTATATTATTTTAAAAGCTTCTGCAGCACCTCTAATGTGTTGAGCAGCCACTACCGTCTCCATTAAGTATATTGGTTAAACTTCTCTATAGACTTAAATTAGTAAAATTTAGCATGAGAAGTTTCATTAGCACTTTTTGCCTCAGTGCAGAATTGACTTGTTTCTCAAACCAAGTCTTCAGTGACACCTCTCTTTAATTAATCACTTGAAAGCTAATCTATTCTATGCTATAATACAGATGGTCAACCAACTCATCTAAATGTTGATATAACTTTACGCTAAGGTTGTAGAAATTGACAGCTTGTCATACTCCTATAAAATTGTCACCAACTTTGCATGAGGTATTATAATGCTTCTACATTATGTTGATTCATTTATATAATTCTATTAAAAGAGCGTGATGATAAAATATAGTCATTTGATAGTATATATGGAGCGTGAAGATACCACAATATAATGTTCAAGTTACTCAATGTTGTTGAGAGTACTCAATAATTAGCTATAAGTAATGTACATAAAGTTCTTATTAGTGTAAAAGATGCTTAGGTTGTGCTGCCAGTATATAAAGATGAAGTGATGTTGATTATCTCATGAATGAAAAGTTGGAATCCTCACATCAACATCTTTTATATCTGCAGTAGCTTTTCAGAAGTGAATATATATGTTAAAGCTCTTTAAATTATGAGGTGTATATTAATTGAATTTACTTCAAGCTAGCTTATTAGGACTTACAGACTTGATGTAAAATATGTGTTAAAAGCTATCCTCATTGTCAGCTTTTTCCATATTGTTACTCTATGTTTTCTTATATAAGATAATTACCTTTGTGCCCCTTGTAGTGAGAATGATGTTTAGCGTTCAAATGTTTTTCAGGCTGATGCACAGGTTTGGTCCTACACTAGGACCTTTTATATCTTCTTAAAATCTGGGCCTTTGTATGCAGAAAAAAATTTTGTATAGCACCATATAGAGGCAAATATGCGGTTTTTAGTACTTAATCTCTGGTATAGTATTGGCTATGCCTGAGATAACTTTTATGGCATTAAACCTAGTTTGGGTAAATTGTGGTTTAATTATAAAGATCTATGTAATAGTTATTGTCTTTTATACAGCCCTTTTTTATTTATTCTCAGTTTTGATAGTATAATCAACAATGAGTTTTATGTGGATGATAGGTATAATAGTATCTAGGTTTTTAATGTCTCATAAAGCTTATGAGGGACATATTGTGATGATTCAGGAAGGGCTTATGGAGTTAGAAGGCAGATTATCACCTGCATCTGCTTATGTACTATTATTGCGCATCTTTTTAGTATAAGTCTTAAATGTACCTACTTGATAAACTAGAAAATACTTGGATCAGATAGGATCAAAAGATTTTAATAACAGAGTAAAACTAAAAACACTATATGCCAACCATTAATGTGTGGTTTACAATAATAATTGTCAAGTATAGGTTAAAGCCTAGTCATACCTATTTTAATATTGGTAAGACACACAAACCTATCAAATTTATAAGAACTAGATTAGAAATTAGTGTTGTATAATTTCCTTTTATTGTACTTCCTAATTCTCCCAATAAAGCAGAAATATATGTATCAAAGCATTCCACATCACACATTGCAGATTGACTACTAATAACTAGTACTTGGTTCCCTTATGTGGCTCTTCTTAGCTTTAAATTACCAGTATGTTTATTTTTATGCTACACCTATCTGTCTCTCAATGCTACCAGACACCTGGGGTAACGTTTTTATGTTTTTTAGTCACAGCCTCTGATTCTCTTCTTGTTCCCTTTTTGCCATCTATTTTGTCGTTTGGGTCTTATTAGTTTACTGACTATGCTATTGCAGCATTTTCTTTGCTGGTTTCTTCCCAAGACTTCTCACATGCCCCAGCCACTTCATTTTGCTTGAAATAAGTCTTTGTGCTCATCAATCTTTAATATAGTAAGTATTCACTTCTTAGCTTACTAACCACTTTATATCTGTTAGGGGCTTAAAAACCCTTGCTTTACTCATATTACTTTTTACAAATTTGATGCCCAGGTAAGAGGGAGATTTACTATAGCTAACTATGCCCAGAAAACACATCGCTCATGGATAAACTTATTTTTAAGAGTTTTAAGACTAACTTAAATAAGTAATTAGAGCCAATATCAGCTCAATTCATTATATGGCTATACCTTTATTGCTTATTTTTATTCCCATTTATGTACTTATTATTTTAAATTATACTCATAGGAAATGCCCAGGGCCTGATGGGATACTCTACAAATTTTACAAAAAATATTTTCAACAAATTGCTCCCCTCCTATTGGCGTCTATGAACTAGTGCTTGTTGGAAACACGCCTATTACCAGGAGGCCATGAATCCTACGTTATAACCTTGTATAAAAGGGTGACAAGTTGGACCTGGCCAACTGGCGCCCAATTGCACTCTCCAACACTGACACAAAAATTCTAACAAAAATTTTAGCAGCTAGATTAGGCGCAATTGCATCTGACGTCCTATCACCCAACCAGTTTGGGTTTATACTAGGGCGTTCAATCGGGAACAACATTCACCCTGTTGCAAACATTTGCCAATCCAAAGCAACTGGTGCCCTGGTCTTCTTGGATCAGGAAAAGGCGTATGACCATGTTAGCTGGCCATACCTAAAAGAATGTCTACATGCCTTCAAACTCCCACCAAGATTCGTAAATGGGCGATGCTCCTAACAGAATCTGCAACCATGGCTGTAAGCGGCCCTGGATTCCTAACAAACAAGATTAAACCACACAGAGGGCTCAAACAAGGGGATCCCCTCAGCCCACTGCTATACAATTTCAGCTTTAACCCACTCCTCCGAGTAACTGACTCACGTCTCATGGGGATAACCGCACAAGGACAACCAACAGTCAAGATACTGGCCTTTGCAGATGACTGCGTAGCAGGTATAGCAAACAATGAAGATGCCTGACAACTGGAATGCACTCTAGAGGAATACTCCAAGGTGAGCAATGCATTGCTCAACAAAAGGAAGACAGAAATCATCCTCTTAGGCAAATACACAAATAACTGGGCCACAACATCAGAACCTCATACCAACACATGAAGAGAAAACCCAATCATTTTACCCTTTGCATCACCTCCCACCACCACTCCTGTCTGACACCTTGGAATTTGGCTAGAATCAGGGGATATGCTAACAAGACAATGGAAAGTAACCTGTTACAGCAGGTATCCAACCAAGTCGCCTCCCTCAAGGGAAGATCCTCAGGACTAATGGGGCGAGTAACAGTTGCTAACTCACTCATCCTCCCAATACAATGGTACCCTGCCCACACAATCGCCTTCTCACCCACCTTTATAACTTCAATCCACGCGCTTATCCAGGGCTGGCTGTGGCCTGGCTCTCACCCTCCTATATGGATGGAAACACTATTTGGCCCACGCTCAAGCGGAGGCATGGGACTAATAGATTTTGAGAGCCATGCCAACTACATCCTAGGTACCTGGAATAAGGAAATCCTTGCTCCAGACCTCCCACAACAACATTGATCCAGAGCAGCAAGGACTAACTTTGCACAGGCGCTCAAATTAATCAACCCACATAGTCCACCCAGACTACTTTCATACCTTACCAAGCACCCTACTGCAACGGGTTCGCATGGAACCTCCCCTCATTTCAAACATATCCTCTGAACTATCCGCCGTATGGGATGGACCATAGAGAACATGGGTACTATACAGGGAAGGGGACGACCCAGCCCCCAATTCAAATTAAGAAACCCAAAAACCACCCCAGAGGGATATGCTCGCAACAACCCCAAGCATAGCTAGGATAGAATACCTAGATATGCTGGACATTCCCTATGATTTAACCACACAGAAAGCAATGTGGAAAATGACACACCACCCACTCCTACAACCAAGGATAAGAGCAAACGCCTGGCGCTGTTTGAGAAGGACCTATAGGACAGCGGACCGCTCCAACTCCCTCCACAAAACATGTGCAGTATGTGGAGGGGAGGGATCCCTACATCACCGCCTAGAAACATGCCCCCCAACCAAAGCTATATGGCAGGAAGTCGCACGCCTGCTTAAGATCCAAAACAAACAGGAATTCTCAATATCAAAGTGCATCTTTGCGCTCCAGATCATGTCGCCAACACCATCTACCCTCCGCTCCCTAATAATACCCATTGCAATGTGGACAATCCACACAATTGCATTAGATGCGTTCAAGGGCACGGTCCCAACCATTCATGGGGTAATTAACAGATTCCATGTCCACTTACTGGAGCACTTCCAAGCCTAGCTCTATGAATATATGAGACCAAGGCAAAAAGCGCTCATAGAATCATGGTTCCCACTCTGGTTTCTCCACACATACCCTTTCCTTCACACCTGCTCCATAGCAGGGGAAACCCCCTCAGAGTAGTGAACCAACCCCCATACCTGGCAGTCCCACTGGCAACAGGGGTAACTTGAGTACCCAGGGGTGCCCAATTTTATATTTGTTGGTTATTTCCTTAGTTTTACATATATTCAGTAATGTCCATCCCCTGGTTGGCTTATCTCAGTTAAATAAAAAATTTTAAACTATACTACACCTCCTCAAAAACCGCTCTGCCTAACATTATATATTATTCATTTTTACTATAGCAATAGTTATTAATAAAATGTATAGTGCTCTTCATATAATAGTATAGGATATATCCAAAGCTGCTAATATTTAATTTAGCCCGTATGTGCGTCATCTCAGATTTTGCAAATCAAAATATAAGGCCATGTAATTCAGTTTACAAAAATTTAGTAATAGACTAAGTTAATATAACTCATAGGCGTGCACTCCTGAGTAATTACTTAAAACTGAAGATATCTTTATAGGATTAATATTTTTGTGGCAGTTTTTTTTTACCTGATACACTCAACCAAAAGGGGAATATATGGCGTTGAGAAACTGCCAAGATTACTGATCCATCAGCAGATGTCCCCTCCCTAATCTTATCCCTTAGCTATTTATTCATTTCTAGCTGCTTTCCCTTTGAGACACTAAAAATTAATTTTTCTTGGAAATTTTCAGTCAATTGGGTATAAAAGCTTGCCGCAATTTTCAATTGAGTACTGAAAGTACTTTACTTCTACGTTTCCCTGTTATCATCTCCTGGGATTTATCCCCTCCCTGCCATTACAGATATTTTGGGCCAAATTTCCTGTTTTTCAAGCCTACTGAAAATGACTCTGCCACCAGATAAAACGGACATCAGTTGTTATATCTGAACATCCCATTATGTTTTCAGAGCTTCTGAGCTCTCATAACAGAGTGGGGATCCTGCCAGGGGTGAGACCCCAGAACATGTACCATCTGACCTTTAAACCTTACCATTGTATAAATATGCTTCTTAAGAACCACAACTTCAAGAAATAATGTTGCTACCCCAAAGCTCCAAAAAATATATTTAAATTACTATTTAAGTGAAAAAAGCTTAAAGCATCCAAACCCTAAGTTGCTATCCCAAAGCCTCAATGAAAATTTTTGATTTGATGAATGATAATGAAACCTCATAACCTCTGAATTAAACCCATCAAAAACGAGTTTTAATTGCCTCTCTTGCACCAACAACCCAAGACCATCCACCTTCCTAATTCACCTCTTACCTATGCATCAAAGTTTTTAATAGATCCTAATTTCTGAACATCTCTAGGATTATAAAAGTAAGAATTTCTTCAACTGGTCCAGAATTATAAAGCCAATTATTAAGCAGGATGTATATAAAGTTCATTTATTAAATTTGGGTAAGAATTAAATTGATGTCAGAAACACCAAACGTATCACCTGACGGCCCAACCAACTAGCTCAAGCAGTGAAAACTTCTCTGAGACTGAAATAATAAAGGGACTTGCCAGAGACCTTATTTACCATCCCAATTACCGTGGGTATTTTCAGTGGTTGGGGTGCCCAAGAAAAAATGGGAAGCTCCAAATGTATATCAACTACATCCTATTGAACAGGATGACAAAGAAGAATGATTATCTCCTGCCTATAATTATCAATATTTTAATGCCATGGTGAAAGCCCAAATATTCATCAATATAAATATCTTCTCTGGATACTACCAGTTGGGAATGGCCAAAAATTTGTGTGAGAAACCTTTGTATGTTACCAAATATGGTCAGTTTGAGTACACAAAAATGCCCTTTAAACTTAATAAGGCCTTACAAACCTTCCAAAAAGCCATAGATGTCCTATTCCACAATCTCCTTGATTGATGCATTACTGTATATCATGACAATTTTACATTCTACTCCACCAACTTTCAGCAGCACCTCTGAGACCTGATGATTTTTTAATGAATCAAACAGGCTAAACTCTGCATTAATGGATCCAAACTGGCTCTATGCACCAGAGAGGTCAAACTATTAGGTTACATTTTTACTCCCGAAGAAAACATTAACTGACCTCAAGAAAACCAGAGCTATCATCTCCTGCCCTATCCCCAAAATGCCAGCAAACTACTCGTTTCCTAGGAATTATCACTTACTATAATATCTTTATTCTGAAATACAGTTAGATCTCTGCACCATTGTACCATCTGCAGAAGAAAGGAGATGCTTGGAACTTTGATCACCTGAACAGCTCGGTTTCAACAAATTAAAGAAAGTGATATACCCAAGCTCCCATGTTACCTTTCTGAATTTTGAAGATGTATTTCAAATACTCAATGATGTGAGTGATATTGCCCTTGGAGATGCATAAACCTAACCATGACATAAAAATATCTACCCAATGAATACATTTCTAATAAATTCAATCCTGTTAAAATCAATTATTACACTTATAAAAAAATACTTGCTATTGTTTACAAATTTTAAAATTCCAATATTATTTAATGGATCAATCTTCCCTAATTACATCAATAATTGTCATGGTTAAATGACATCATATTGTGGACCAACCCTAAAGATAAGGCTGGGTGACAGGAGGCCCAGAAGGTGAAGCTTCAGGCCCTCCCTGACCTCAGGCACACACTAGACCAATGCTGAGTACAAGCCAAGTATGCCCAGGTTGGTACTAGTGAGGTGTCTAAGCCCAGTCCCTTACATCAGCCCAGGTGTTAAAACGGATGGTTTACTCAATTAAAGTGGACAGTTCAAAAATAGTTAGTTGAGGAATGGGGTTTTGAAACATGTTCCATTTACAAAATCACACGTTTAGGTCAGATCCAACTTCAATTGATTACTCAAGTGAAGTCAGTTTTGGTGTTTTCTACCAATTCAGATGGTAGTGTTTGCCTATTGGTAAATCAATGCTTGGGACCACTTTGCAGACTCCAAATTTCCCCAACAAAGTTTAATTATGTTTTCCAAGACCAACATTCCTTGTCAGTCAACTTACTAATAAACCTTTTCCGTTTCCCATTTTTTTTCTTATGTTAACTCTAGTGAACCTGTGTGTGGACCTCTTCAAGGAGGTCTTGCGCTATGTTAACCACCTTATTATAAATGCAATTAAATTTCAACTTGTGCACTGTTGGGTCGCCTAGGTTCCCTCCAACCTGGGACATTTAACCTTTTCCCTTTTTGCATCGCATCATTTTTGGTGGTTTGTTTGCTATCATGATCGCACTTTTCTTCATAAGTAATTATTGCTTCAGCACCCTCTGCTGGGCTCTAGTCACTTTCAAACTAACCGCTAGTTCCCTGGCGTTGGCTTTGTGCACCGAGCACTACCACGCTGGGAACAGGAGAGTTATAGACACTCTCATTACATTAGTTGACCAACCCTTTAATTTTATGTGCATGAACTTTTTCTGTGTGGGACTTTTCCTAAGAGTAAACAGTAGGCGCTGGCTTTGGGCTTCAGCGGTGGTCAGCTGCACCGCTGTTTCCTATTTTCTTCAAAGGTTGGAGCATCTCAGCGTTATTATGGTTGCATCCAACTGGAAAATACCCACCCTTCATGCTTGTACCTGGTGGATACGGATGCTTCTGGGTCTGAAAGTCATGATTCCCCGACTTTCTACTAAAATTACCAATTTCAATTTAAATAAATGAGTTTTACTTTGACAGCGCATTCAGACAATACTGGTGAAATCAGTGCAGATGAGCCTGGGGGTGTTGGCTTTGGACAACGTTGGGCAATCTGTTGCAGTTGGGGAAATTGGGTCGTTTGCATCTAAAAACGCGTTTTATGATGAAAATCTTATCCAAACCTCTGATTTATTTATCAGCTTTTATGGCCTGGATGAGAACCCTATTACAGTATATTAAATAACCCCTGAGAACCCTCGTTTGACCCCTACCATGATCTGGGGCACTAAGGAAGTGGAGAAAGAACTTCTTTCTTAAATATGATAAAGTTTATGCACCTGCAGAAGGCATGGTGGGGTATGTGGCCTCAGTATTAAGAGTTGCCAACTATCCCTCTCCCTTCTATGATTCCAGAACATACCCTGATGGTGTGCTAATTCCAGAGATGAGTTTGTTGGTGATGTTCTGGCGCTGACTGCTATTAATCAATACCATTTGGGGGTTTTCTACTGACTGCTACCCTTTCATCCCCTTTAGAGAAATTAAGCACCACTGTACTGGTGGATACTGGTGCCTCTAATAGCTTTATGGACCAAAACCTTGCTGACTACCTTACGCTGAGTTACTTCTCAGGTGCTATGGTTATGGGAGGGGCGCCCAAGGTATTCCCACTCTGATGATTATAAGGACAGTGGACTATCAGGTTGGCAAGTACCACTTGTCTGATCACTTCCAGGTTGTCAAAAACCTCTTATTCCCTATAGTTTTGGGAGTGGATTGGTGGCGGAAGTTTGACGTTAAAACCAACTTGAAAAAAATACTCTATCCCTAACATTAAAGAATGGTTGCACACTAGTTGTTCCTTTGTCTGAGGCTAATGTTCAGGGAGAATTTCCCCACTGGCCCCACCTTCACACCCTTAGTCTTGCCTAAATGCTGAAGCCCACTGTGGTGGTTCCCTACCTTCTTGTTTGTAAGGTTTAGAATCTTACTTTGATGCAGCTTCAGCTGATGCACTACCTGATCATTCCGAGTATGACTGTGATTTCAAACGCACAGTGGATCTGGCGCATATTTCTTCTCCCATTTACCCCTTGACCATCTGGGAGGAAGAGTCATTAGATTTGTGGGTGAAGGAGCAGTTAGCCAAAGGCACGA
Source organism: Massospora cicadina (assembly GCA_022478985.1). Lineage (NCBI taxonomy): Eukaryota > Fungi > Entomophthoromycota > Entomophthoromycetes > Entomophthorales > Entomophthoraceae > Massospora > Massospora cicadina. The sequence continues at coordinate 28,852 of JAKSZP010009691.1, forward strand.
TTTTTCAGCGGACCTCCCCTGTTTGCTCCCCCTTCTCTTTGTTGAGAAGGCTGATGTACTCTATGCTCATGTGTGGACTATGAGAACCTCAACAACGTTACTGTACCAGACCTCCATCACATACTTTTGGATCCACAGATTGCGCGCTATGGGAGAAGGCGAAGATCTTTTCCAATATGGATTGCCTCAATGCTTCAATCAGATTCAGATAAAGAAGCGTAAGGAGTGGTTAATTGCATTCCGCACTTGAAAAGAAATTTTTCAGTTTTGGGTCATGCTCTTTAGGCTTAAGAATATCCCTGCCATCTTTCAAAGACGCATTGATGCTGCGTTGGGGAACTTATTGGTGTATGCGCGGTTGCCTACATGGATTATATCCTGGTGTTTTTCCCTGATCATAAGTCCCATGCAGTACACCTTTGGCAAGTGCTGGAGAGGTTGAGGGCCGCCCGCCTTACATTAAAAATCAGTAAATGTGAATTTTTCAAGTCCCAGGTCACTTTTCTGGGCAAAGTCATGTTTGACCAAGGACACATGATAATTCCAGACAAGGAGAAGGCTATTTGTGAGTGGACCACCCCCACCTCAGTCAAGGAATTGAGGAGCTTTTTGGGGACGTGTACGTTCCTCAAGAAGTTCATGCCCAATCTTTCTGAAGTGGCAGCACCCTATATAAGGCTAGCGGTGCAAAGGTGCTTCAGTGGTCCCCCATTTTGGAGGATGCTTTCCAAGCAGTGAAGTGCACCCTGTTTCCACGTCTGTTCTTCGCCATGTCGACCCTTCAAAGGAGTTCATTGTGTCGACTGATGCCTCCAAATTTGCCATAGCAGCTGCCCTGTTACAAGTAGGTGAAGATGGGATAGAGCATCCAGTGGGATATTTTTCTAGGAAAATGTCTTTGCCAGAGTTGAATTACGCCGTTTATGATATAGAGTTACTGGTAGTGGTGGAGGCGTTGACTTATTGTTGTCACCACTTGCATGGCTCCTCCCAACCTTTCCGGGTATGTACAGATCACTGTGCCTTGCTGTACTACCACGCTCCTCATGTCCTAACCCCACAGCAGACCCATTGGCATGAGACCCTTACCCAATTTGTATTCTCTTATGAGTTCACCAAGGGCAAGGATAATGGTTTAAAAGATGCTTTGATCTGCAACCCTGATTTAGTGCCCAATCCCAAGAAGGTAGAAGTTCATAAAACACAGTTGATGATTCCGCCAAATAAAAATGTGTCCCAACTTCCCTCCCCCCGGCCAGCGGTCCAGCGCTTGCCCCTCTGGAAGATGCGGATGAATATAGTATGTTTATAAAGATAGTTCTTTCTCAGCCGCTATCAGCCTATATACTATGGTACTTGCTAAGAGCGCTTTGAATCAAGAGGATCTCTCCAGGGGCTATCAAGTGAAGGATGAGATGGTGTTGTTTTAGGGGCGCCTATGGGTTCCTGCTGGACCTCTTTGCCTGGAAATCATCTGGGATCATCATGATGGACTCACCATTGGTCATCCTGGTAAAGCAAAGATGTTGGAGTTAATATGACACACGTACAATTGGAAGGGCTTGCCTGCTCAGGTGGGGCGATATTGTAAAGAGTGTTTTATCTGCAATCAAATGAACACCAATCGTCAACCTTTAGTAGGGTTGTTTGTACCAGTCCAAAAGGCTAAAGGGCCCTGGACTTCCCTATTGGTGGATTTCATTGTAGAATTACCTGTCTCTGATGGTTATGATGCCATCATGGTGGTGGTGGACCATTTTATGAATTTCGCCCACTTTATTTCCTGCAGAACAACAATGATTGCGGCTGAGATGGCTTGGCTCTTTGTCACTCATGTGTTTGTGCTCCATGGGGTTCCCCAAGAAATAATCAGTGACTGGGGACCCCAGTTTACCTCCATCTTTTGAGAAGAGTTGTGTAAGACTCTTAGATTCACCCCTGCCATTCAACTGCCTATCACCCCCAATCAGATGGGCAGACTGAATGAGTGAACCAGTTCTGAGAACAGTTTCTGCGGTATTACACCGCTGCAGATCATTCAGATTGGGTGTCTCACCTCCCTATGGCCCAATTCAGTTACAACAACACTTTGCATTCTTCTATCAGTTGTTTCCCTTTTTTTCCAACCATGGCTTTAACCCCACCTTTAACATGGAGCCCAGCTGTGGTTCTTAGGTTGAAGCGGTGGTGGACTTTGCCAAGACTATCAAGAAGGTCCACCATGGGGTTTCCACAAGTTTGGAGGTGGCAATGCAAGTTTATAAGGAGAACGCTGATGGAAAGCGCCAAGTGGGTCCAGCGTACAAGGAAGGGGATTTTGTGATGTTTGATGCTCATAACATCCCTATCAAGCAGCCATGCAAGAAGCTGGGACCAAAGAGGATTGGCCCTTACCGCGTTGTTAAAAAGGTGGGACGTGCCTCTTACCAGCTAGATCTTCCCTCTTAATTTCAGATCTTCTCTGTCTTCCATGAGAGAAAATTGATGTTGTTCAAGGGCCCCCTCACCAGAGACTCCTGAGGCCTATCTCATGGATGGGGTGCCAGAGTGGGAAGTGGAAGAAATAGTTGCCTCCCGCCATTTTAAAAGAAGACTTGAGTATCTGGTATCCTGAAAGAGTTTTGATGCTGCAGAGAACAGTTGGGTTCCAGTGCGCGACTGTGTGCATGCCCAAGATCTGATTGAAGCCTTCCACAAGCATTTTCCCCAGGCTGCTGGATCTCAACCCAAACTGACCTTTGCTGCCATGAAGTTGGCCCCAGCCCACAAGAACTTTTTCCTTGTGCAAGCCCCTGGAGGGGGTTGAGCCCCATTGGGAGTAGAGGGTAATTGTCAAGAGAGTGTCTGTAACTCTCTCGTTCCCAGCAAGGTGATGTGGGATGCAAACCCACATTGCTAGGGAACTAGCCATTAGGAGAATGGGAAGGAATGCACCTCGAATGGTGCCAGTGCAAAGGGTACCCCAGGCAAGGGTGTAAAGAGCAACATATAATACCAGGTAAGTAAGGAACATCACTGCTTGAGTGGACCCCAGAGGGGTGTCCATAATCAAGTGTAGCTTGGCATCAGGGGGCTTGGGTGCTTTGATCTGGAGGGGACCTGGGCGGCCCACAGGAGACCCTAGTATTTTGGTAAATTGCGAGATAAGGTAATGGCCCACATGGTTGGAGACCTCACTGAAGAGGTCCACCACCAAGTTTGCCCAAGGAACCATTGATAAAAAATGTAAAATAATGGGGGTTTTTATTTAAGAAAAGTCAACCAACAAGGAATGTTGGTCGCAAAAACATATTTAAAGTGGGCTGGGGAAATTCAGGTTCTGCAGAAGTGTGCCCAAGCCTTGACGCTTCAATAAACAGACGCTTTCATCTGTTTTAATAAAATACACCAAAAGTGCCTTCACTCGAGTAATCAATTGAAGCCGTTTTTTACCTGAGCTTAAAATTTCATAGCTTGAGCGGGACTTGAACCCCTGCTCTCCAACCAAGCAAATTGAACCGTCTTTGTTTATAATATAAATCATTCATTTTAATGCCTGAGCTGAGATAAGAGGCTGGGCATTTTGCACCCCATTAGCATCAACCTGAGCATGCTTGGCTTGCACCCAGCGTTGATCTAAGGTGTGTTTTAGGTCAGGAAGAGCCTGAAGTTTCACCTTCTGGGCTCTCTGTCACCCAGCCTTATCTCTAGCATCTGTTCCTACTATAATGTCATCCAACCATGACAGTAATATCATCCAATCATGACAGTAATATCATGGTTAAATGATATGATACTGGACACCAACCCTAAGGATAAGGCAGGTGGCAGGAGGTCCAGAAGGTGAAGCTTCAGGCCCTCCCTGACCTCAAGCACACAGTAGACCAACGCTGGGTACAAGCCAAGTATGCCCATGTAGGTACTAGTGAGGTGCCTAAAGCCCAGCCCCTTACGTTGGCCTAGGTATTAAACTGGACAGTTTACTCAATTAATGCAGATGATTTAATTTGGTTAGTTGAGGAACAGGGTTTCAAAACCTGTTCCATTTAAGAAATCATGTGTTTGGGTTAGATCCAACTTCAATTGGTTACTCAAGTGAAATCAGTTTTGGTGTTTTCTACCAATTCAGATGGTAGTGTTTGCCTATTGGTAAATCAGTGCTTGGGACCACTTCAGCAGACTCCAAATTTCTCCAATGAAGTTTAATTATGTTTTCTGCAACCAACATTTCTTGTTGGTCAACTTCTTAATAAACCTTTTCCGTTTCCCATTTTTTTCTTATGTTACCTCTAGTGAACCTGTGTGTGGACCTCTTCAAGGAGGTCTTGCGCTACATTAACCAATTTAGTTATAAATGAAATTCAATTTCAACTTGTGCACTGTTGGGTCACCCAGGTTCCCTTCAACTAGGGACATTTACTTCTTTTCCTTTGTGCACTGCGTTATTTTTGGTGGGTTGTTTGCTATCATGATCAGACTTTTCTTCATAAGTAATTATTGCTTCAGCACCCTCTGCTGGGCTCTAGTCACTTTTGAACTAACAGCTAGTTCCCTGGCGTTGGCTTTGTGCACTGAGCACTACCACGCTGGGAACAGGAGAGTTATAGACACTCTTCTTACAATAACTCTGCCTTATGCTTTTATCCAACAACCTAATTTTTAAAGGCCAACAAATCTGATGGTGATACAAACTAATGGAATTCAATGTGAACTTCTTACACCTACCTGGGAAGCTAAAAGCTATGGCTGATGGCCTCTCTCATATACCTCCTACCGTTGACCCAGTCCTAGATTACCATATGGAACCCTATAATTTGGAACCTGAGTTGTTACCATATTAACAATTTTCAAAAATTTTGAAGTCCCTGAGGGAGTATCCAGTGAATGACAATTTACGTCCTAGTGCACCAAGCTTCAGGTTATTAATGGAGGACTATACCTTCAAGGCAATAATACCATCATTTAAGCAGTTTAAAGAATTTATGTTCAAAATACCTTATGGAATTTAATGATAACGCTGAGCACTTTGGAAAGTAAACAATTTTGGAATAATTAATTTCCTCTTACGGTGGTCAAATGCACATACTGATGTCAGTAACTATGTCATCACCTGTTATGCCTGCCAAGTTTTGTCAATTAGCCCTGACCACTGAAGCCCCTCAACCTAATAATTACCTCAAACCCTTTAAAATATGAAGCATTGACTTTGTAGAACCCTTCCCTGTAATCAGTCAAGGTTGCAAGTACCTCCTAGTTGGTACCAAATATATTCCAGATAGCCCCTCATCAAAGCTGTCCCAAAGCTGACATCCTTACCACCACCCAGTTCCTTTATAAGAAATTATTATAACCTATGGCACCCCACACACTATTCTATCCAACAAGGGGTTGCACTTTAAAACAAGCTAGTTACTAAAACAGTTGCCCAAGTCCAGACAAGATATTCAATGATCACCTTTTACAAACCTCAGTGCAAGAGATTAGCTGAACAGCTCAACCAAATCCTCATATGTGCCATGGAGAAAAGTTGCATAGACAATCCCAATAAATAATAGAATGAGTGCCTACCATACTGTGAGCTTACCAATCTAAAATTCACTCTACCACCTGACACACTCCTTACAAATTTTTATTGAATCTTAGTATCAGCCCAACCCAACTATTCAGCACTTACAGGACAAGATTTCTGCTGACCTAATTCAAACAACCACCCAAGAAATTTCATAGGAATGAACCAACCAAATAAAACTCCAATATGATGAACAGCTCAAGAGCCTCCAAAATTTCACCGTAGGGGACTTAGCCTTAATTTTCCAAAATGGATTGCTCAACTTGAAATCCTGGAAAATTCAACCCATTTCAAGGGACCCTTTCAAGTCTCAAAGGTCCTATTCTATGGCAATTACGACTTGGAAACCCTCGATGGAGTTCCCTACCAATCAATCAACAGAAATCAATTTAAAATATATCAGCGTAAAAATGAATAGGGACATTGTTGTGAAACTGCCATGATAGCTAATTTATTAGCGGACATCCCCTTCCTTGTCTTATCCCTTTAACCATCTATTCATCTTTAGCTGCTTTAAGACCCTATAAATTACTTTTTCCTTTGAAAATTTTCAATTGATCAGGTCTAAAAGCCTGCTCGCAACTTTCCATAAAGTGTTGAAAATACTCTACTACGTTTTCCTATTATCGTTTCTCGGGATTTATCCCCGCCCTGCCATTACAGATACTTGGGGCCGGATGCCTTGCTGCTTGAGCCTACTGACAATGACTGCCACCAGATAAAACGGACATCCGAGGTGACGTCCGAACCTCCCATCGTGATGAATTTGGGATTTCCGGGCTCTCACGACAAAGGGTTGTTTACTGCAGCTTTTTTATCATTAAAATACCCTTTTTAATAAAATTGACGCTTGCACCCATATTTACTTTTATTATATAAATTTTATGTATACTTATTCTTCAAGCTTTTACCGATAACTAATAAGGCGGAAGGCCATTGAGTTCCTTTGCTTTTTAAAACAAACCTTGGGAGTTACATTCCAGAAACCTTCCACAGCCCAGGTACAAGCGCCTAAATGAGTAAGGTTGGTGAAAGGTGATATTCCAATTGAACGGCCGAGATATTGCTGAGAAGCTAAAATGGTTAATATTAAAATCCTGCATATGGAGATACGGCGTATAAGTTTAATAGATTATTACGATCAAGGTTTAGGATCCTAGATGACAACATAACCCAAAGTGTGCAGCATGGACAGGGACATGTGATCGAACGGCTGCTTCAAATAGTTGGGGGGATGGCTCCCGAACTCGTTGAATAGAATTGCCCGTGTAGAGCTCGCCGGACGGCCGTTATGGTTTAAAAACACGCGGGCCACCTGATTGTAGTTATCGGCGCCGATGATGGGGTCGTCAAATGGGATATTGAGGCGGAACGTTTCATCGTTGCGCGCGGCGAATAGGGCCTCACCGGTGATGTTGGCATTAAGGCGCAGGTGGTTGAAGTACCTTCGCGCATCCGATTTAAACGCGAGCGCGGTGAACTCGTCCAGTAAGTAGTTGCCCGTGGGGACGAAATGGTTGGCACCGTCGGTATACGCAGAGAGGCGATCGGCTTTGATCATGACCTTCTCGTCAAAGTTTGAGTCGACAAATTTCGTGACGGCAACTTTTTTGTTGTTATTAAAGTAGAGGTAACGTTTTGCGCCGCTGGTGATAAAAAAGGTGTTTTCCAACTTCAATTGCAACCCTAGCTCGCTGATGATGCCTAGTCCGTGGGCTATGGCGCGGGCTAAAATATCGGTAGCTCCTAGTTTCGCGATGGCAGGCTGTGGATCCGTAGGATAGTGGTACTGGAGATCGCCGTTCATATCAATCTCAAAATCAAGTGGGTGGAAATCGCGTAGGTTGGCACCTCGGTCGTTAGGCCCGAATTGCCTGATGAGCGATTGGGGATAGAGGACATCCCGAAACCCGGTGTAGATGAGCTGCTTTGCTCTAACGTTGGCCAGCGTCTTACTCTCGCAGTCGTGGCCATATTTGCAAAACGAATAAAACGAGACTCTGGCTTTGACGGGATACGCCAACTTGATCGTGCGTTCAAAGAATTGCGAGGTAATATAAACGGCCCGCCCAACCTTTCTACAAACCTCGAGAGTCTCCGCACAATCTAAAGACAAATTCAGTTTCGCACCTGGAACGCTTTTGACAACGTCTTCTCTTGGCCCGCGTTTGATACCAGGCCGTGGAGATCTCCAACAGGTCCTAGCAGTGAGGTTCAAAAGCTGTTTGTTGTAGTATCCTGGGACGTAATGTCTTGGGACCTCGCAGTCCTCCTGTAAAGATAGGGCTTGGGTTAATAATAAGAGATGCAAAGTTCTCATTTATTATGAAAACAATTTCCGTTGTTTAAAGTAAATCCCCAGTCAGCTGAAATTCAACCAAAGCTCTGAAGTCACACTTAAATAGCAATTAGGGGTATAAATAGTTTGTGTTATAACGATATTTGGCATATATTTAACTAATCTAAACTCAATGGTGATACTTGGAAAATCTAACCAGAAGCTTCAATTGGTTCCTGGTCGGCCCACCATATATCCAGTGTTACATAAGATAGATAAGGTTTAGATAAACATGTTAATATACATAGACAATTTTAATAAAACACCTGGTTAGAAGTTGATGGTTTCTTTGCCGAAATAATAGGACAGGATCCAGTTAATTTATGTTGCCACATAAATGCCTTTTAAGTGTTTACCACTTTGATGTAGAAGTCCTTTATTGCAATCATATCAGTTAAACTTTTTACCCTCTTAAACAGATTTTGTTTTCCCTGACAATTATTTTGCCTTCTATAAGTTGGAGATCAAATTTGCTCCATGAGTTCTTGAAATCGATGGCCTTTTTGGATAGTCATTATATAGTTTATTGGAGTAATAATGTTTTATACAGCCGTAGAATTAATTCTATACTAAATCTATTTAGATTTACTGTTATTTAAACCATTAATAGTTAATATTGTTCTGATGGTAATCAAACTGGATCAAACTTAGCCAGTAACTTGTCTCAGATTATCTATTTTTGAAAGGGCCACAAGCCAACAAGATTGTAGATCAATGTTCCACGTTGGATGAAATTCGTTGGTAAATAAAATCCTGGAGCGAATTTTGTCCTAGAATGGTTCTAGGGTCCATTCAGCTTTCTCATAATTATTTTAGTTAACCCCTTGCAGTATGATTTAATTTCCAATAATGTGGGCCCGAAACATTTAAAAAAACCTCCCTTCGAGCCATTTATGTCTCGCACGTGATAATCAGTTTGGGCCCGAATAACTGACCACGTATGAGACTCACGGTTGTAGCTCAAAGGGTTAAATAATGTAGATAAGCATTTTTCATTCTATTTTATGAGCACTTTATTCAGTTTCTTTCTGTTTATATCTATAACTAGCATCCAGATACCCGTACTTTGTTATGGTGTTTATAGCTTATCAAATGATTTCAATCATTATTTTAGATTTTATATTATAGATAACCACCAACCACTTGGCCATGCCCATTGACATCGATTTAACCAAATTTCACCAACCACTCACCTAAAACTAATAGCCCTATCGAATCAACCAAAAACCACCAACTACTCAGACATAGTGTTGTGGAGGTTGGCTATCTTCAGGTTTTCCACAACAAGGGGCACATACAGTGCATGATAAACAGTTGTTTTCAAGGACAGCCATCTGCTGAGAGGATCTGTATGTTTAGACATAATTATTGTAACATTTAATTGGTATAATAAGATGGTATAATGAAAATGAAAGTCAACTTTAAATCTGAAGAGCTTAATTTTATTATAGATAAGAGGGGGGTTTTATATTAGGTGACATGTAATAATTAATTAAGGTTCTGGTGGCTTGCAGGGGATCAGTGAATCAGGATAAAATGAATTATATTTGAGGTGCAGATGTTTGGCCTTTGAGGTATCTGCAAGTACCTCCATTCTCATGAAACTCCCCCATTCATTTTGGTATCAATAGAATTTCAAGCAATTTCCATTAATGGTAGATTGGTAGGGTGCTCCATTGAGAGTCTCTAGGGCATAATTACCATAGGGGAGGACCTTGGAAACTTGGTGGGGTCCTCTATAGTGGGGGTGCAGCATCTTTGAATGGGAGCTAATTAATACATTTTGATAAAGGATGACTAAATTATCAACAGTGTAAACTTGAAATGATTTAAGATGATTTTCATAGTTTTCCTTCATTTGCTTGACATGTTCAGTTATAAGGACTTGAGAAAAGGTTCTCCATTGATGGCAATCAGATGGTTGGTTGATACCAAAAAGTTGTCTGATTAAAGTGTTTGTGTCAGGGAGATGGCATATAAAGTTTAGACTGTCCTGCCAGTTGGGATGCAAAAGCACACAACAGGCAAGTCAGAATGCCATAAACATTGCCACTCAGATGACATTGGCTTGAGTGGGGAGATGTGTGATGATTGCACGTTGGTGAATTGTGAGCATAAAAAGGAACCTGGCAAGAAGCCAGGATGTTGCAACTCCAGACTCAGTAAGCCTTGCTGCAGGGAGTTGCTCAATTGGATTTGCTGTTTTGGTATCCTTCATAGAGAAGTTTGGAACAAAGATGGAGGTGAGGGGCAGATCCTCGCTTGGAGTGGAGACAAATGGGCCCACAGGATTTTAATATCCTGCTGGCGGATGGCTGCAACAATAGGGTTGAATTTACAGAAGTTTCTTACATGATACTCCCAGTTAATTGCAGTAGGAGCTATAGATACTATCATGACTGGCATTGCCAAGCCAATTTAGGGCCCAAAGGGCCATGTTGTTAAAGCTATAGAGAGCTCAGCAAGAAAAAATTGAAATAAATCAAAAAGTGGGAACTCAGTGAGATTTTTTAATGAACGGTAGATTTAATAATTAACTGTCAATTTCCTCAGTGTGCTACAACTGCTTAAATAGATCGTCAATTTGGAGAATAACTTAGTAAAGCACAGGATTGGGGCCCTCAAGATTTGACCTAACCTGGCAAACTTTAAAGGGAGATGGAAAGGCAAATTTAATCTGAACCAACTTCAAAGGAGTTGGCAGTGGACCAAATTGCTGTTAGTTTAACCTCAGATGCCCAACTTTCAGTTTCACTGCATATCCAATGGTTAGCACAGCAGCATTTCACCTAATGGGCAACAGGGATCTCTCAAGGCTACCCTATGTAGAGAAGGTCCCAAATGGTCAGAAACAGGTTCAGGAACCCAACCCACCTACACCTGGCCAATTTGGTGTCCGTTTGGCCAAGTAAAATGTATCAAATGATGATCCTGATTTTTGAGGGGAGGGTTTCATGCTAATGGCAACATTTGACAATGGAGGTAAATGCCTTTTGGGCTTTGTCCCCAATGTTTTTGAGGGGAGTTCCAAATCAGCCACAACGTTACCCAATGGCCTGATGCCATTAGCAATTTTAACTGAGGATTTGTCACTGGACACATTCATATTAAAAGGTACATGCCCATTGGTCTTTATCCCTTATGTTTTTGAAGCAGGTCTTAAGCTAACAACATTTTTCAATGTCCCAATGCCATTGGAAATATTTTCCAAGGATTTGACACTTTATTTCTCATTTACTGAATGTTTAAGCCTGTCAGGCTTCATTACTTAGGGTTAAAGCTTCTGAACCTTAATTTTGAGGGCTAGGTGCCATTGACTTAATAAGAACCTTTCAGCTCATGGGGTGGTGGCTCCCAATTATTTCAGCACAAATTTCCTCAATTTGACATATTAATTTATCTAAGGGAATTGTGTGGACAGGGGGAGGAATCTTCAGAGGAAGGGCTGTTACCCAACGCTCATCTACCACATGGGTGAGATCACCCTATGTGATGAGAGAGACAGCTGCCCTCTTTGGACCTTTTTGGTGGAGAATGGGAACACATCCAATCTAGGCAGAGGAGACGCTCCCCCAGACTTACAGTTTGAGTGAAATTGGACACCAAAAAGTAACTCATAAGGGGTAAGTTTGGTGTGGTATGAATTTTGGTGCGGTAGGCCCAAAGTATTGACAGAAGGCATTCAGGCCATTTCTCAGGGTTATCAGTAATACTTTTTTAAGGCATGCATGAGGGTTTGGTTTGTAAGGAGAGTATCTGTAACTCTTCTGTTCCTAGCAATATGGTGCAAGATGAACAGCCACAATTCCAGGGAACTAGTCATTAGCAGGATGGTAAACAGGGCACCGCAAAGGATGCCAGAGCATATGTGACACAGGCAAGGGTGTACATCAAGGTATATAGTAGGAGAGAGCAGTTTAATAACCAGCCTTGGGTGGACCCCAAAGAGGAGTTCATGTACAAGTGGAAATCAGTGCAGGAGTGCTTACGCTTTGATATGGAGGGGACCATGGCGGCTTAGCGGTGCACAAGATACAAGTGATAACTTAGTTAAAATAGACTGACCAACGCTGTTAAAGACCTCCTTGAGGAGGTCCAAACACAGGTTTGCCCAAGGAACTATATTAAAAATGTAAAGATTAATGGGTATTTTTATTAAGAAAGTTGACCAACAAGGAAGGTTGGTCTTGAGGAAACATACTTAAACAATTGGGGATAATTATCAGTTGGCAGAAGTGGTACTAAGCCTAAGTGCACCAATAATCATACGCTTCCATTGGCAAGGGTACTATAGCTCAAGATTGACCAAATTTGAGTTATTAATTGTAGGCAAGGCCAGCCTGAGTTATAAATTTTGAAAATTGAACAAGTTTTGAAACCCCATTCACCAAGCAACTGAATTGAGCCACCTTTATTCATGGTATAGCTGGTGCATTTTAATGCCCTTGCTGCAATGCAGGGCCAAGCATCACACACATCCCCAGGACCAACCTGGGCATATCTTGCTTAACTCAGTGTTGGTCCAGGGTAATTTTGAGGTCAGGAAGGCCTGCTAACTTAATCTTTTTGGCCTCCTGACGACCAGATTTATCCTTAGAGTTATGACCTTCAATCATTCCTTCAAGCCAAAACATGTGTTGAGGCATTTTGTCAAACCATTGCACTGAGGGTTGTAAAAAATAGTCATAGATTGTTTAGGTGTGGACTTGTTCAATCATCTTCTCCACCAACTTATTGTTAAGGTGTGTGCCTTTGTTAGATAGAATGGTATAAGGTGGTCAATACATGGTGAAAATGTCTTCATACAAAAATTGGGCACAGTTGCTGCATCCTTGTGTTGGTTGCTTTAACTACAGGACACTTGGTAAAATATTCTGTTGCAACAAGAATGTACTTAGACCCATTGGAGACAACTTTAAGGGGTTCCAAAAATAAATACCCCACATTTTAAAAAATCTGGTAGTGACAATGGGTTGAGGAGTTTTTGAGTTTAGGGTGATGTGTCAAAAATTTGGCAAGCGTGGCAGGTGGTGACATAGTTAAAGACATCAGATTAGGCATTAGGCCGCCAGTGTAAGGAGAGTGTCTATAACTCTCCTGTTCTCAGCATGAAGGTGCATGGTGCATTGGGCCCACGCCTGAGAACTAGCCATTAGTACAAAAGTTTTAATAGAGCCAAGCAGAGGGTGCTGGATCCATAAAAACTTAAGTAGAAAAGTGCAAGCCTTATAATAAATAACCCACCAAAAGTGACGCGGTGCACAAGGTAAAAGGGGGTAAGCGCCTTAGGTTTGAGGGAACCTGGGCAAACCAACTTTGCACTAGGATATAGCCTGAATGTAAATAAAATGACAAGGTTAATGGAGCGTGAGACCTCATTGAAGAGGTTTGCGCACAGGATCATCCAAAATAACATAAATAAAACGTAAAATGGGAAAACTTTATTGGGAGAGGTCAACTAACAAGGAATGTTGGTCACAAAAAACAAATTTAAACATCAGGGTAATTTGGGGTCTGCCAAAGAGGTACCAAGCACTAATTCACCAATAGGCAAACACTCTCATCTGAATTGGTAGAATACACCAAAACTAACTTCAGTTGAGTAATTGATTGCAGTTGTATCTAACCCAAACGCATAATTTTATAAATGGAACAGGTTTCAAAACCCCGTTCCTCAATCAACCAAATTAAGCCATCCTTGTTAATTGAATAGACTGTCCTTTTTAACGCCTGGGATGATGCAAGGGGCTGGGCATTAGGCACCCCACTAGTACTAACCTGGGCATATTTGATTTGTACCCAGCGTTGGTCTACTGTGTGCTTAAGATCAGAGAGGGCTTGAAGATTCACCTTCTGGGCCTCCTGCTGCACAGCCTTATCCTTAGGGTTGGTGCCCACTATCATATCATTTAACCATAACATTACCCTCTCCTCCTGATGGGGCTCAACCTCCCCTCCAGAGGCTTGTGCTAAAGAAAAGTTCTTGTGGGCCAGGGCCAACTTTATTGTAGCAATGGTCAGTTTGGGTTGAGAGCCAGAGGCCTGGGGAAAATGCTTATGGAAGGCTTCAAAAAGATCTTGGGAATGCACACAGTCACGCAATGAGACCTAACTGTTCTCTGCAGTATCAAAACCCTTCCAAGATACCAGGTACTCAAGTCTTCTTTACCACGGAGGGAGGCTACTATTTCCTCCACTTCCCACTCTAGCGCCCTATCCATGAGATAGGCCTCAGGAGCCTCTGGTGGGGGCTTTTGAACAACGTCAAATTGCTCTCATGAAAGAAAGAGAATCTTGAAATGAAGAGGGAAGATCTAGCTGGTATGAGGCATGGCCCACTTTTCTAACAACGCAGTAAGGGCCAATCCTCTTTGGTCTCAGCTTCTTACATGGCTGCTTGAAAGGGATGTTATGAGCATCAAGCATCACAAGATCCCCTTCCTTGTACGCTGGACCCACTTGGCGCTTTCCATCAGCGTTCTCCTTATAACTTGCATTGCCACCTCCAAACTTTTGGAAAACCCATGGTGGACCTTCTTGATAGTCTTGGCAAAGTCCACCACCGCTTCAACCTTAGAACCACAGCTAGGCTCTATGTTAAAGGTGGGGTTAAAGCCATGGTTGGCAAAAAAAGGGAAACAACTGATAGAAGAATGCAAAGTGTTGTTGTAACTGAATTGGGCCATAGGAAGGTGAGAAATTCCAATCTGAATGATCCGCGGCGGTGTAACACTTTAGAAACTGTTCCAAGCACTGGTTCACTCGTTCAGTATGCCCATCTGATTGGGGTAATAGGCAGTTGAACGGCAAGGGAGAATCTGAAGAGTCTTACATAACTATTATCAAAAGACGGAGGTAAACTGGGGTCCCCAGTCACTATAAATTTTTTGGGGAACCCCATGAAGCGCAAACACATGATTGATGAAGAGCCTAGCCATCTCAGCTGCAGTTATTGTAGTTCTGCAAGGAATAAAGTGGGCGAACTTTGTTAACTGGTCCACCACCACCATTATGGCATCATAACCATCAGATAAGGTAATTCTACAATGAAATCCACTGACAGGGAAGTCTGGGGCCCTTCAGCCTTCTGGATTGGTACTGACAACCCCGCTAAAGGTTGACAATTTGGTTTCATCTTGTTGCAGATCAAGAACTCTTTGCAATGCCGTCCCACATGAGCAGGCAAGCCCTTTCAATTGTAGGTGCATCATATTAGCTCCAAGGTCTCTTATTTTCTAGGATGACCAACAGTGATTCCATCATGATGGTCCCAGATGATTTACAAGCGTAGTGGTCCAGCAGGAACCCATAGGCGCCCCTGAAACCACACCATCTCATCCTTCACGTGATAACCCCTGGATAGGTCCTCTTGATTCAAAGCGCTCTTAGCAAATATCATAGTATATTCAGCTGATAGTGGCTGAGAAAGGACTACCTTTCTAAACATACTATATTTATCCGCATTTTCCAGAGGGGCAAGCGCTGGACCGCTGGCCGGGGGAGAGGGAAGTTGGGACAAAATTAATTGGCAGGATAATTAACAGTGTGTTATAAACTTCTACCTCCTTGAGATCAGGAGCCAAAGAAGGGTTGCAGCTCAAAGCATCTGCCAAACAATTATCCTTGCCCTTGGTGAACTCATAAGAGAATATAAATTGGGAAAGGGTCTCATGCCAACGGGTCTGCCATGGGTTATGACATGAGGAGCGTGGTAGTACAGCAAGGCATGGTGGCCTGTACATACCCAGAAAGGTTGGGATGAGCCATGCATGTGGTGACAACAATAAGTCAACGCCTCCACCACTTCTAGTAAAACTTTGTCATAAATGGCGTAATTCAACTCTGGCAAAGACATTTCCCTAGAAAAATATTCCATTGGATGCTCTATCCCATTTTTGCCTACTTGTAACAAGGCAGTTGCTATGGCGAAGTTGGAGGCATCAGTAGACACAATGAACTCCTTAGAAGGGTCTACATGGCGAAGGACAGACGTTGACAACAGTGTGCACTTCACTGCTTGGAAAGCATCCTCCAAAACGGGGACCACTGAAGCACCTTTGCACCGCTAGCCTTATATAGGGTGCTGCCACTTCATAAAGATTGGGCATGAACTTCTTGAGGAACGTACACGTCCCCAAAAAGCTCCTCAATTCCTTGACTGAGGTGGGGGTGGGCCACTCACAAATAGCCTTCTCCTTGTCTGGAGCTATCATGTGTCCTTGGTCAAACATGACGTTGCCCAGAAAAGTGACCTGGGACTTAAAAGATTCACACTTGCTAATCTTCAGCGTAAGGCTGGCTGCCTTTAACCTTTCCACCACTTGCTGAAAGTGTACTGCATGGGACTCCTGATCAGGGAAAAACACCAGGATTTTATCCATGTAGGCAACCGCGCATACCACTAACAAGTCCCCCAACGCTGCATCAATGCGGCGTTGAAAGATAGTAGGGGCATTCTTAAGCCCAAAGGGCACGACCTGAAACTATAAATTCCCTTTTCTGGTATGGAAGGTGGTTAACTATTTTTGTCTTTTGTCAATCCGAATCTGATTGAACGCATTGAGGCAATCCAGCTTGGAAAAGACCTTATCCTTCTCCACATAGCGCGCAATCTGAGAATCTAAAGGGATGTGATGTAGATCTTGTACAGTGACGTTGTTGACGTTCCCATAGTCTATGCATGGGCGTAGAGTAACATCCGCCTTCTAAAAAAAGAGAAGTGGGGAGCAAAGAGGGGAGGTACACTGGAAAATCACGCCTTTGGCTAACTGCTCCTTCACCCAGACATCTAACGCCTCTTCCTCCCAGACAGTCAATGGGTAAATGGGGGAAGATATCCGCACCAGATTCACAGTGAGCTTGAACTCACAGTCATACTCAAAATAATCAGGTAATGCATCAGCTGATGCAGCATCAAAGGAAGATTCCAAACACTCCAAACAAGAAAGTAGGGGAACCTCCACAGTTGGCTTCCACATAGAGGTAAGGCTAAGAGTGTGAAGGTGGGGCCAGTGGTTCAATTCCCTGGGCGTTATCCTCTGACAAAGAAACAACTAATGTGTAACCATTCTTTAATGTAAGCGATAATGTATTCTCTTTTAGGTTGGTTCTAACATCAAAATTCCGCCACCACTTCACAACTAAAATGATAGGGTACAGGAGGTTTTTGATAGCTTGGAAGTGATCAGACAAGTGGTACTTGCCAACTTGATAGTCAATTGTCCCAATGATCTTTAGAGTGGGAATTCCTTGGGACTCCCCTCCCTGTCAGGCAAACAGCAAGTAAAAATTAGACTAGCCTGCCAGCCAAGGTGCCAGAGCACCCAAACGGCAACCCAGAATTCTCAAGGCACTGCTGCTGAAATGACGAATCTGGAACTGGAAAAAAGTTCCACCAATATCTGTTGATGAGCCAGAATTTCATATAGGAACAAAATAAGGTACCAGATGAATATGGCCATTAACCCTGAGGGGTAGGCGAGCGTCGGTGGAAAAGGTGGCTTAATTATCAACATATAAAAACTAAATTTTTGGGGAGAGTTTTTTAATGGAAAATTTTAAGAAAGAAAAATCAACCAACAATTTTCTCAGTGTGATGCGACTGATTTAAATAGTGGTTGATTTGGAGGGGAAACAAGCCAGGATCAGGTCCTGCAAGTTTAAACTAACAGGCGAATTTTTTGGGTTTGAGGAACAGATAATTTAACTGGGAACTGACATCAAAGAATTCAGCGGCAGGCTGAGTTGCTGTTGGTTTGACCCCAAACATCTGAACCAAGGCTCAACTGCATTTCTGATGGTTGGTGCAATGACGTTTAGCCTGATGAGCAGCAGGAATCCCCCAAGGCCACCCCATGTAGGGATGGGCCCATTTGGTTGGGAACGAGTTCAGGACGTCTAACCTGCCCATGCTCAGTCGCTGGGCTGTTCTTTCAGTCAGTGGCTTTGCATCAGGTGCAACGCCCGATTTGTCAGCAGGAAGTTTCAAAACCTCGTTGATGGTGTCTGATGCTGTTACCTGCCCATCAGGGGTGATCCTCAACAATTTTGGGAGGGGGAGATTTTTCCAATCATCATGTTAACCAAATTGCAACCGTCAGGAATTCCAGCCAATAGATCAGTCTTCATACCTTTTTGACCATTTGAAATCTGAGCATTGGGCTAATTGCTGCTTAAATTAGTTCTGATCAATTTCATTTTGGTGATCTCAGTGCAGATTTTGCTGATTCATCATAACAGTTATGCTGAGGATAGTGTGGGTACTGGAAGCGGGATCTGAAGCAGGAGAGCTGTTACCCAGCGCTCATCTACCACGTGAGCAAGATCGCCCTGAATAATGAGGGGTACAGCCATCCTCTTTGGTGCCTTCTTACTTGGGAATGGGAAAATGGCCCGATCAATGGTCAGAGGACATTCCCCAGAACTTACATTACCCTTTCCTTTTTCCAAAGGAAGGGCCCCACCACCAGGAAACTGCACAAGAGCCACATTCTTGTGCACCTTGGGTAACTTTATTGCCATAATCATTGCAACTTTTTGGGGGGCGGGGAGCTTTGGGGTGGGATATCTGGAACGCATCAACCATGTCCATGCAATTCGTGCAATTGCGCACCTTGACCCAACTATTTCATAGGCCAGATATCCTTTCCAGGCCACAAGATATTGTATGGAATGTCAGGATTTCCGGGATGCCAGGATAGCCTCTACCTTGGCCTCTTCCCCATTTTTGACAATGATCGGTTCCAGTCCCATGGGAATTGCACCCTTGAAGGGTGACAGCTGGGAAACATGGAAGGCGGGATGCTGCTTCCAATGCACGGGAGCTTCAGTCAGAACGCCCCATTACCCAATACCTCCTCCACCAAATGGGGACCTGAGAGCTTACTGGCGAATTTATGGGAAGGGGCCTGGATTCTTAAGTGATGGGTATCAAGCATGACGTAGGAGCCCACCATAAACTTGTGACCTGGAAGACGTTTTTGATCCGCGAACTGCTTGTAGTCATCTAAAGCTTTGGTGAGGTGTTTCCGCACAAAGGCTTGATTCAATCTAATATGAGCAGCATGGTCAGCGGTAGCTTAAACCTCAAGCTGCAAGAATGGTCTGACCAAAAACAAAGGATTACAACCCAATGTTGCTTCATAGGGGGAAAACCCCATGGATGCATGGGTCCCATTATTGTACACAAATTGAGCAAGAGGGAGGTCATTGGCCCAAGTATCCTGCGCAGCTGCAGCATAGCAACGCAGGTACTGTTTAAGAACTTGATTGACCCGCTTGGTCTGTCTGTCAGACTGAGGATGATATGCCATGGAGCGACAGGGGGATATTTTCAGGATTGATAGGAGTTCCTCCAAAACCACACAATGAACTGGGAGCCACGGTCACTGATGATCTCCTGGGGGAGACCAAACATTGAAAACACATGGCGTACAAAAAGGCGGGCAGTTTCTTCTGATGTAATTGCAGAAGTACAAGGTATAAAAAGGGAAAATTTTGTGAAGCAATCCACCACTACCATCACCGCTGTGAACCTGTTATTAGCAGGGAGCTCGACGATAAAGTCCACGGACACCAATGTCCATGGGCCCTCCGCCTGCTGTAAGGGGTGCAGGAGGCCATTTTTTCCAGAATGATCTGACTTGGCCCTGGCACAAGTAACACAATTGGTGATTCAGGCCAGAACTTCTTTTGTCAAGCTTGCCCAATTGTAGGTACGTTTGATCAAATTAATGCATTTCTTAGTACCAGGGTGACCAACCGTGGGGGGATCATGATGTGCGCAAAATAACTCAGTTTGGAAGGAGGGGGAACCCAAACGCGAGATCTAAAATATATAAGACCCTCCTTCAGTGAGTATAAGGAGTGTTTATGCTTCTAGTGGGATAACTGCTCGAACAACTCCACGCCCTCAGGGCAGGCCCTTTGACTGGCTAAGACCTGAGCAACTAACGGAGCGTTGTGAGCCAGAGCAATGGAAGAAATGACAGGGGGAACAATCGACAAGATTTGGGTGGTATGAATCACAGTAATGAGATCCACTTCCTCTGGATCCGCAGAACTGTGGGTGGGGCTGCGGCTGAGAAAATTGGAAGTACATTGAGTGCACCTTTTATGAATTATATTTGAAGTTGAAACTAAACAGGTCCTGATAGGTTCAGGCTTGCCGATGTGCCAATTTTTGGGGTTTACAAAAGTACAAAAGGGCCTGGTGATCCGTGAAAACCATTAGTTCATATTGGGCACCCTGTAACAGGTACCTCCAATGAGTCAGGGCCCATGCAATGGCTGCCAAATCCTTGTCATAAATAGCTCAAGACTGCTCTGTAGAGGCGAACTTTTGAGAATAGTAAGTGACCGGGTGTTTCAAGCCATTGTGCTCCTGGATCAACACTGCTCCAACAGCTACTGATGATGCGTCACATGCAACGATATATGGCTTGGTTGGATCGGCATGTTTCAAAATGGGAGGGGATACAAACACCTCTTTAATCAATTTGAATGCCTATTGGCATTTGTCCGTCCAGCAAAATGGTACGTTTTTCCCTGTAAGGGGGGTGGAGTGGGCAGCAAGCTGGGAAAGTGCTGGGGAGAACTTTTTAAGAAAATGATGGTTCCCAAGAAACTCTATAGCTGTTTCTGGGTAGTCAGGGTTGGCCATTCCCGGATAGCATCCAACTTATTGGGAGGGATTTTGTAACCATCTTTAAGGATGAGGTTCCCGAGAAAGGTAACCTCCTCCTTATAGAACTCATACTTGGAAGGCTTGACGAACAAGCCTGCCTTATGTAAGGCGGCCACAACCGCTTCCAGGTCAGTAGCGTGTTGTTTGGGAGCCGGGAGTGAACCAGAATGTTGTTAATATATGCTACTGCGCAGGTAAACTGGAGGTCACCCAGTACATTATCTATCATGTGTTGAAACGTAGCAGGAGCATTCTTCAGCCCAAAGGGCATCACACGGAATTGGAAAATGCCCCGCTTCATCCAGATTGCTGTTAACCATTCTTGCCCTTTCATCACCCAAATCTGGTTGAATGCATTGATGAGATCCAGCATAGAAAAAACCCGAGTTTTGGTGATTGCTTGGCTTATCATTTGTTTAAAGTCAGGGGGTAGGGATTGGAAACTGTGATTTTATTAAGGTGTCCATAGTTCACACAGGGGCGGAGAGAACCATCAGTTTTATTAGTGAAGACAATAGGAGACGTGATGGGCGAGTCTCCTTGAACAACCACCCTTTTCTCAACATATCATCCAACCAGATGTTGAGCGCAGTTTCTTCCTCTGCTGTGTGGGGATACAACGGGCAGTTGATATTCACCAACTCCACCTTTGTGCAAAAACCACAGTCAAATCTAGTGTGGGGGGCAAATGATCCGCCTTTTCACAATCAAAATGCTTTGATAGCGCATTAAACTTTCTGGAAAATCAGATGTTATGCCCGTAGAGATTATGAGGGACGTGATAAAACTACAACCTTGATCTTTCTTAAGAGTGTCAACTAGGGGAAATTCACCCTCCAGTTGATCATTAGTGAATGACAGCGTGTTAGACTCCAGGTGGATTTTGACATGTTGCCGGCGCCACCATCCCACTCCTAAGATCACTGGAAACACCAAGTTTGGCATGGCCAAAAAGTGATCGTAGAAGCGGAATTGATGTATTGAAAATATGACTGGTCAATGTACCAGTTATGAAGTTTGGGAGGCTGACGATGCAACCATCACTGAAGGACCTGCATCCATGGCAAGTTCCAATTGCTGGGCCAGTTATACACTCATAAAATTTCCTGCAGCTCCAGTGTCCACCAGGGCCTCAAAGGAGACATGATGGTTCCCAACACTAATATTCATGGGTACTAAGAAGTAAGCGGAGTTCTCTTTATTGGTAGTTGTGGATGAATCCAGTGATACCAAAGAGATGGTAGTGGGGTCAGGGGAAACCACTAGGCTTTGGTGGGGAGCAAACTTGTTGCAAGTCGGGATGTCAGATTCTTCTGACATGGGCAGAATAGCCGCGGCAACTATGGGGTATGGGTTTATAGTTTTGAGTGGGACCAGACTAATTTGGACAGAGATAATCTTATTTACAACCTGGTTCAGTTGGAAAGAAGGGAACATTGCTGTGCCAATATACGTGAGAAAGGCGGAAATGGCTAAGAAAAATGGTTGGTCAATTATGTCAGGCGAACAGCAAGTAAGAATTAGACTGGCCTGCCAGCCAAGCTGCCAGAGCACCCAAACAGCAACCCAGAATGCCCAAGGCAATGCTGCTGATACAACGAATATGGAACCAGAAAGGGGTTCAACCAATATCTGCTGATGAGCCAGAATTTCATATGGGCACAAAATAAGGTACCAGACAAACACGGCTGTTAACCCTGAGGGGTAGGAGAGCATTGGTGGAAAAGGCGGCTTAATTCTCAACATATAAAAACTAAATTTTTGGGGAGAGTTTTTTAATGGAAATTTTAAGGAAGAAAACTTGACCAACAATTTTCTCAGTGCAATGCAACTGATTTAAACAGTAGTCAATTTGGAGGGGAAGCAAGCCAGGATCAGGTCCTGCAAGTTCAACCCAATCGGTGAATTGTTTGGGAATGGGTAACAATTAATTTAACTGGGAACTGACATTGAATAATCTGGCAGCAGGATGAGTCACTGTTGGTTTGACCTCGAACATCCAAACTGAGGCTCAACTGCATTTCTGATGGTTGGTATGACTGCATTTAGCCCGACAAGCAACAGGAATCCCCAAGGCCACCCCACATAGGGATGGGCCCATTTGGTTGGGAACGGGTTTGGGATGTCCAACCCACCTGTGCTTAGTCACAGGGCCATTCATTTGGTCAGTGGCTTTGCATCAGGCGCAACGCCCAATTTGTCAGCAGAAAGCTTCAAAACCTCATCAATGGTGTCCAATGCTGTTACCTGCCCATCAGGGGGTGATCCCCAACGATTTTGGGAGGGGGAGATTTTTCTGATCATCGTGTTAACTGAATCTCAACCATTGGGCATTCCAGCCAATAGATCGGTCTTCATACCTTTTTGACCATTTGAAATCCAGGCATCTGGCTGATTGCTGCTTAAATAAGTTCTGATCAATTTCATTTCAGCAATCTCAGCACAGATTTTGCTGATTCCTCATAACAGTTCTTCCAAGGATAGTGTGGGTACTGGAAGCGGGATCTGAAGCAGGAGAGCTGTTACTCAGCGCTTGTCTACCACATGAGCGAGATCGCCCTGAATAATGAGGGGTACAGCCATCCTCTTTGGTGCCTTCTTACTTGGGAATGGGAAAATGGCCTAATAATTGCCAGAGGACATTCCTCAGGACTTACACTCCCCTAACCATACCACCTGGCAAGTAATTCAGCCCTAGATAGTTGGCTAGGCTCTGGTCCATAAAGTTTTCAGTGGCGCCAGTATCCACCAGAATAGTGTAGCTGAGTTTACCTAACGGGAGGAAAGGATAGCAGTCAGTAGAAAATACCCATAATGGTCTTTATTTATAGCAGACAGCGCCAGAACATCACCAACAAACTCATCATCTGGCATTAACATGTCACCCTGATATGTTTTAGAATCAAATAATGGAGAGGGGTGTTTGGCTAATCTTACTACTGAGGCCACATATCCCACCATATCTTCAGCAGGGGCATAAACATTTTCATATTGTAAACGCAGGACTTTTTCAACTTCCTAAGTGCTGCGAATCATGGAAGAGGTCAAACGGAGATTTTCTGGGGTGATTTGATACATAGGAATAAGTTTCTTATCTAAGCCATGAGAGAGCAAATATGGTTCAGAAGTATACATAGTGTTTCCATTATAAAACGCGTTTTTAGATGCAAATGACCCTATCCCCATAACAGCAACAAAATGCCTAACGTTATCCAAGGCCAACACCCCCAGGCCACTCTGCACTGATTACTCTGGCATTTTCAGAATGCTCTGTCAAAGTAAAGCCCATTTATTTATTTTGGTTTTGTAAATTTTGGCAGAAAGTCAGGGAATCACAACTTTTGGACCCAGAAGCATCTGTATCCACCAGGTATAAGCACGAAGGGTGGGTACTTTCTAGTGGGAGGCAGCCAATATAACGCTGAGAAGCTTAACCTTTTGGAAAAAAGAGAAAAAAGTGGTGCGGTTGACCACAGCCAAAGCCCACAGCTGGCGCCCACCGTTTACACTTGGCAAAAATCCCACACGAAAAAAGTATATGCACATAAGGTAAAATTGTTGGTCAACTAATTTAAGGAGAGTGTCTATAACGCTCCTGTTCCCAGCGTGGAGGTGCATGGTGCATTGGGCCCACGCCAGAGAACTAGCCATTAGTACAAAAGTTTTAATAGAGCCAAGCAGAGGGTGCTGGAGCCATAAAAATTAAGTAGAGAGGTGCGATCCTTATAATAAATAACCCACTAAAAGTGATGTGGTGCACAAGGTAAAAGAGGGTAAGCGCCTTAGGTTGGAGGGAACCTGGGCGAACCAACGATGCACTAGGGGATAGCCTGATTGTATTTAAAATGACAATGTTTACAGAGCATGAGACCTCATTGAAGAGGTTTGCGCACAGGATCATCCAAAATAACATAAATAAAACGTAAAATGGGAAAATTTTATCAGGAGAAGTCAACTAACAAGGAATGCTGGTCACAAAAAACAAACTAAAACAAAAGGGGCAATTTGGGGTCTGCCAAAGCGGTCCCAAGCACCAATTCACCAATAGGAAAACACTATCATTAAAATTGGTAGAATACACTGAAACTGACTTCACTTGAGTAATTGATTAAAGTTGTATCTGACCCAAACGCAAAATTTTGTAAATAGGACAGGTTTTAAAACCCTGTTCAATCAACCGATTGAGCCATCCTCACTAATTGAATAGACCGTCCGTTTTAACGCCTGGGCTGATGCAAGGGGCTGGGCATTAGGCATCTCACTAGTACCAACCTGGGCATATTTGGCTTGTACCCATCATTGGTCTACTGTGTGCTTGAGGTCAGGGAGGGCCTGAAGCTTCACCTTTTGGGCCTCCTGCCGCTCAGCCTTATCCTTAAGGTTGGTGCCACTATCATTTCATCTAATCATGACAACCAGTAAGAGGAGTATAGTTGAGTCCAGGTTGCTTGTCTTCCAAAGCGGCCAGCATCATCATGTGCTTCTTTCATTCGTTGCATTATTTGGCCTTTTGGCACTACTTGGGCAACTGATCCTTTGGTGTGAACATACAACTGGTCTTCAAAGATTAAATATTTGGTGCACTGGTTTTTTAATTTGATGTCGTTGATGCCTTCAGTTGCTTCAAAATCATGTAGGTACTTCCATATCTGTATGAGCTCCTTTTCAAAGTCAATTTTCACCATATGGAAGATTGCAGCGTTAGCAGGATTATTTGAGATTCAGGAAAGGCCATCAGCCTCAGAGTTTAGTTTTCCGGGGAGGTGGGTGAACTTTGGGTCAAATTCCATTAGTTCATAGCACCTTCAAATGCGTCACCCATTTGGGATGAGGTTGGTGAATAGGAAGGAAACCGCAGAATTATCTTTGAAAACAGTGACATGTCTATCCAAAACATAATATCAGAATTTTCTAAGGGCGAACACCATGCAAGGATCTCTTTTTTATATGTGGAGTATTTGATTTCTGCCGTGGAAAATCTTTTTGAGGTATATTCTATAGGCAGGTAGGTGTTATCTTTGAGTTGAGTGAGGACGGCACCAAGGGCAAGGTCACTGGTATATGTGAATATCTGTAACTCCTCTTCAAAGTTTGGGAATAACAAAATGGGTAAAAGGGTCATTAATTTTTGAGGATTTCAAAACAGTTTCTTTTTAGAATCTGAAAATTCACTATTTAGTCCCTTTCTTTTGTAAGTGATAAAGTAGACCATCAATTTTACTGAAGTTTAGGATAAAGGCTCTATAGTAGTTGATGATACCCAGGAAGCTGATTAGTTCAGTTGCATTTTCTGTAACAGGCCAGGAGACAATAGACTCTACTTTAGATGAGTCTGAGAACTTGCCATCAAGGGTGAGGATATGTCCATGTAGTTTTAGTTCCTGAGTGCATAGCATGAGTTTTAAACCATTAAAGCTGAGGTTGAATTTCTGTATGCGGGAAAAACTGTTTTGAGGTCACTTAAGTGTTGCTGGAAGTTTGGCGAAAAGATAGTAATATCATCAAGGTATACAGTAACACATCTGCTCAACAGATCTCGGAATAGGTTGTCCATGACTTTCTGGAAGGTGCGGTGCACTTGTTAGTCCAAAGGACATTCTGGTGTACTCAAATTGTCCGAATTTTGTCACAAAGGAAGTCTTTGGATAGCTTCTTCATCAATACCAGTTGATAGTATCCAGAGAAAAGGTCAACGTTGGTGAAATACTTTGCGCCCCCCATGGAGTTCAATATGTCTGAGATAAGCGGTAAGAGGTATGCGTTCTTTTTGGTTACTTTGTTGAGCGATATATATCAATGCACATTCTGAGCTTTCCATTTTGCTTAGGTACAATGACAACAGGAAAGGCCTAGGGTGACTGAAAGGGTCGGATGAGTCCACTGACTAAACCTTTCTGAATTTCCTCCTAACAAATTTTTTATGAGCTTGGGGAAGTCGATAGGGACGTTTGGCTATGGGTTTTGCATTTTCCAAATCTATGTGGTGAGATCCTAGGTTGAGAGAGGTATGTCATCACCAGCATGACAGATTTTTTCATGGTACTGTAATAAGAGTTGGGTTACCTGAGTTTTCTGAGGGTTTGTTAAGCCCAAATCTGAATTTGGTCATCTAACTCAGAACAAAGGTAGTTCATGATCTGGGAAGGGCGCTTTTGTTGGGCATTAGCATTGGAGTAGGAGTATTGATGGGTTTCATTTCATCATCATTCTGGATATACTACTGGTCACTTTCAAAGTTTGCATGGATGTCAGATTCTTTCAGGGCCTGGCGGGATAGTAACATAGGGAAATGGTCATGGTCAGACAACAGCATCAATGGATCTTATTTTCCCAGTGATCTCAATGGGTAGGTCAAAAACTTGTCCGTAACAGGCTTGTTGGGTGCCTCCAGCCATGAGAAACCAGGTCGATATGTAGTATATCCTTGTAGCTAATATCTAGGAGGAATTTTTTTGTAACAATGTTGGCTGATGAGCCAGTGTCTAAGATAATTGGAAAGGTGTAACCAAAAAGGGATTCAACAGGGCGTAATGCACCAGTACTACTAAAAAAAGTTTCTTGGGTTAAACTGCACCAGATCTGAGTCAGGTCATTCCAATTGCTTGATGAAGGTCTTGATGGAGTGCTGGACTGGATTTGCACAGGTCTCCAAGGCTTACGTGGATCACGGTGTCTTTCAGGATTTTTGTAGTAGAAATTCCTTAAGCTGATATGAGGGAGGTACAGGTCAATTTTTCACATGTTATTGAGGTAGGTGAAATGAAGTAGATGCTGACTTCTTCTGAACGGTGTGAACTCCAAGGTGTGGATTGGCTGATGATACAGGGTCAATAAATTTTTCAGTTGCAGGTTGAGTTTCTAATGGATGAGTTGGTGCAGTTTGACGTGGAGCAGCGCCTTGATTGGGTTGATCATGGGGAAAATGATTTTGGTCTGGCTCAAAATTCTTGGCAAAGGCATGAAGAGGTAACTGGTCCCAGTTCTGGGTTTGAGGGTGTGGCTCATCATCCTCTTCCATGGGTACTCCAGTGGGTACTTGCTGACTTTCTTTTACTGCATTAAGGAGATATTCAATTTTTATTTTCTTAACAGGTTCTGTAGTATGTGGTTGGAAATTTTGTTCTTTTTTTTCTTTTTTCAGTGGCATAAGCTTCCATCTGGAGAAGCTTTTAATTCTGGTCAAGATCCTGGGGTGAAGCCTTAATGTAACGTACAGGGTTTTGTTGAATAGTCCAGGTGATATGGTGATAAGGTTGTTGCTGCATGTAGTTTGCTTGCTGAGTATAACTTGTGGCTGCTTGATTTTGGCGAGGTGGTCAGTTTGAGCATGGGCCTTCCAGGTGGATAACTTTACATCGGGAACATGGTGCATAGCACTGGCAAGATTGGTGCCCAGGCTCATTGCAGTCGTGGTAACACATGTTGTTTTGGGGGGCTTGTCCCTGAACCATCATTGTGAGATTATTCAGTTGAGCTGAAAGGGTAGAAATCTCAGAAGCCATTTTAGAAGGTGAGGCAATTGGATTCATCTTGGGGATGACCTCGTCACAAGGGCTTTCCTCAGTTAACTAGTAATCTTTAGTTTCCTGAAACTCATTTTGGTGGCAAGATGCTAGGTGGGCATAATTTTGACAGGCGTAAATAGCATCATCAACATATATAGGCTTGCAATCAACACAGCATTCAGGTAGGGTTCCTCTAAGGCATTGAGGAACCAGTAAAGGAGTCAGAGGTCCAAGTCCTCAGTATGGCAGTGGCCAGCCTGGTACCATTGTACTACCAGGTCCTCAAAGGTGTCCAAGAAGTGGCTCAAGTTCAGGTAGTTTTTTATATGGATATGGAAGAATTTCTTACATAGCTGAATCTTAAAGAGGCGATACTTGGAACATGCGTGGTCCTGCCAGTTGACCTATGAGTTGAACGATGCATTAGCAGAGTGCCAGCATTAGCAGTGCCAGTAAGGAGGGAGTATACATCCCAGAGTCGTTGACATGAAGGATCTTTACAATCATTCCCCCATGCATTGTAGACTGCAAGCATTGTTCAAAGGGCCATCATCAAACTTGGACAAATCTTGGTGAGTACACATATGCATTATATCCATTGCAGTTTTCTCAGATAAGACTGCCCCCAATAGGATGTGGATGGCTCTGGTTTATATTGGGCAGGATCACCAATTATTCATGAAGGTTAACTATCCTCAGGTTTTCCACAACAAGGGGCACATACAGTGCATGATAAACCACTGTTTTCAAGGTCAGCCATCTGCTGAAAGGATTCTGTATGTTTGGACATGATTATTGCAATACTGTGTTAGTATAATAAGATGGTATATTAAATTGGAAGTCAACTTTAAATCTGATGAACTTAATTTTATTGTAGATAAGAGGGGGTTTTATATTAAGTGATATGTAATATTTAATTAAGGTTCTGATGGCTTGCAGGGAACCAGAAAATCAGGAAAAAATGAATCAGATTTGAGGTGGAGATATTTGGCTTTAGAGGTATCTGCAAGTACCTCCTATTCTTATGACAATAGTTAAAACCAACTGAAACTATTAAATTAATCAAATAACAGTGGTGTTATCTGACGTTGCTCAGATTTTATAAAAAAATAATTTGTTATAAACAAATTAGATTTTATATCATGTTAAAAGCCCGTTTTCCCCAGCTTTTTGTTTGGTTATAATTAAAAAATAATATTAATTATATTAGTTTATATAAATTAGTAGATAGCTATCAATAAATTTAAGAGTAATCAGACCTATTGAATAAGCATTAAACTACTAACCACAAACCCAAAATTAATTAGACCTATTAAATCAACTTAAAATCATCAACTGCTTGGCAAAATCATTTAAACTATTAAATCAACCAATCATTTACTACTTATTAAACAATTAACTTATTAATTAGCTAAATGACCACTACCTGCTTAGTAAACTCATTTAAACTATAAAATCAAGCATATATCAAACTGCGCAGCCATAACAATATAATGATAAAATTAAAACATAAATTTTTTTACTTCTTACATAAAACTTTTCATTTACTATAAAAATAAAAAATCTGGCTATGAGTTGCACATGGACCACCATTCACCTATATCTAAATTTTAAAGCACTACATGATATAGGCTTGGCTGGGCACACACACAAACACACATAAACACTTGGTTTTTAACCGACTTAAAAAAGGAGAAGGATCTCAAATTGACCTGTATATATATTTTTTGTTTTTTTCTGTTTGTTCATGCATAACTCTGATACTACTGGACCAATTTGGTTAATCTTCTTTTTCAAAAAAGAGGATAATTTAACTTAGGTCCCATTTTACTTTTGAAATGATTGTTTTTAAAACTCCATACCTTTATTAAAGAATTTAAATAATTAAATATGAGCATAAGTGATACCAGAAATGGGGACTTCAGATGGTGAGAATAAGATGGGAATAGGTGCCATTAATAAGGAGCATTGCTGACTATTTATGGTTAGCAATTGCCATTGCTAGCCACAGGCTGAGAATTATTGGGCTTACAAGCTATCTAATCTTCAGTCTAAGAATGGACTCACTGCTTTTGATGAGTGATCCAGTGTGAAAGCTATTCATGAGGCTCAAAAACATCTGGGTACAAGGTGAAAAAATTTGAAGATCTGTTTGAGCTGGATGTTAGAATCTGAATTGTCTTCTGCAGCATTTTCAAGTAATGAGGGGCTCTCATGGCTCAATTTTATAGCCACAATTACTGAGTGTATAACCTAAATACAATAATAGTAGAGGAAAGCTCAAAGCTAGCTTGGCTGATTTCTAAGATTCTTAGCAAAAAAGTGGTCTTGAGAGGGGTATATCCAGCAACTGTTGCTTGCCAGATAGCAGTAGTCTCATAAATGACCAATACTTTTTATTATGCTGTATTTAAAATAACACTATGCAATACTGCCTCAGGTTTGGTACACACTGGTAAATCCTTATAGAGGTGTCATAAGCTGCAGTGTTTAACTGTTTTTATTGCCCAGTAAAATCCTCCAAGTGGTGGAGCATTGGTTGGTAGTTACTAGTTTGTTATTAATGCTCATAACTAATTCTTTAAGATTATAGTTGGTGTTGTGACCTTCCTCTTCCCAGTTGTTAAGGATTTGGGGGTGAGAGGTTGGTTTTGGCGGTGCTTTTGGGGGTGTTCCCCAATAGTGATTGGCAAATTGTTATAGAAAATTTGATTAATATGTCAGCAATTTTGTTTCCAATCCAATTATGTTCCTCCCACGTCGTAGCTGTGGCTATTGCTGCCCACTTGGCTTTGAAGGATCACTGTATTGTATCCTAGTTCATGGCACATGCGTAAATGACCAACCACCCAGCCTCACCGCCCTGTTGCATAGTCTCCAATAGTATGGTCAGTGGTATTTACAAGGTAGTTATGGGTTATGCAGCATCCACTCTTTAAGGGATTATGGCATAATTTTTTCTGGGATCTCTCAGATTCAGGCCCAGTTGACACCCCACGCTAGCGCTGAGCAGGGTATATGAGATTGTAGCATCTGGAAGAAAAGCTTTGGCCTATATCTGGCATGTCATGTTTACATAACCTAATTGAGGGCACCAACAGCAAGGACAAGGCTGGGCGGCAAGAGGTCCAAAATGTCAAACTTTAGGACCTTCCTGATCTCAAGCACACCGTGGACCAACGCTTGGTACAGACCAGGTATGCCCAGGTTGGTACAAGTGAGGTGAGTAACGCCCAGCACTTGTTTCAGCTCTTGCATAAAAATGGACAACTTATCTTTCAAATGACAATGGATTGATTTGATTAATCAGTGAACGGGGTTCAAAACCTGTTCAATTTATTAAATTACTAACTCAAGTCAGGATCAACTTCATTTGATCACGTGAGTAAGGTCAATTTCAAAGTATGTTACTCGTCAGATGGAAGTGTGCGCATATTGGTGCACCAAGGCTTAGTACCACTTTCTCCAATTGATAAGTTCCCCAAGTTAGCTTAAATATGTTTGCTTGAGACCAACCTTTCTGTTGGTCATTTTCCCATAATAAACACCCCATTTGTTTAAAGTTTTATTATATGTTGACTTGGGCGTACCTCTGCGCAGACCTCTTTTAGGAGGTCTCACATCACATTAGCCAATTATAAAAGTTTTAAAATTACTATGGCATCAGGTAAACCGCTGGTATGCCCAGTTTCCCTCCAAACTAGGGCACCCGTGCACACTAGCCCTGTTCAAAGCTTGGTTATGAACGGCACTTTGGGCCAGCTTTTCTTTCTTGTAACAATCACTTTAGTTACTATGATTTGATTTGAACAGCAAATTTGGATAATCACACACAGGAAAGATGGGCGACTTTAATAACAAAAATAATACAACATGGGCGAGCGTCGCGGCAAGTGGTGCGCTTAACAGTGCAACTAAGGGCAAGAAACGCCCTGGAGGGGGACCAGGAACCCAAGCCATAAAAAAATTGCAAACTCAGACACCATCTGGGTTTATGGTATTTACTTTAAAGCACATGCAATACATGTACATTCAATTCAACCAACCTTTGTCAAAGGTGGAACACGGGATCAGACTCTTCCTTGGAGATGAGTCACTGACCCTGTGGGAGAAAACATGTGAGGCACAGCCCTCACTTTTCCCTCACGCGGTGTACGTAGCCACCAACAACGTGGGCCGCAGCTGGATTGATATTGGTTTTGAAACAGCCAATGAAGCCAATGCCGCAGCAAAAATCTGCGTGGAAATTGCCCTCCATGAGGGCAAAAAAATTGTGCGCACCACGTGCACTAGATGGAACAAAGCGAAAACTTTGTTCATCTTTTTTGACTTGCTCCCCACCAACCTTCCTCATAAGGTAATTGAGGAGGAGCTCCGCAAAGGTCTTGTGGCCTATGGAGAAATCTAAAAACTCGAATTACAGTGATTTCACTTAATGCCTGACCTGTGCATGGGCAAAGCTATTGCTGTAATCAATCCCTTCCCAGAAGTGGAAGAGGATTTATCCAGAATTCCCCACGCAGCAGAATTTCACTTCGCAGATGGGGGCCAGTCAGCTGCATTCCAAGTTACACCGGAACGCGCACCACCCATTTGCAACCACTGTGGCTCACTGGGCCACAAGGAACATGCATGCCCTGTAAAAGAAGGCTTAATGGAAAATGTTTTTTGTGAAGAAGCTATGGACGAAGATAATGAAAACTTCGCCAAAATGAATGATGGCCACCACCCATTCCACTGGGGTGAAGATGGACTATACTCCATCGTGGACCCAGTTACAAGTAAACAGTGTAAAGCAGCACAAAAAGCCCACAAGAGAGCAGCGACTGAAGCAGCGGCACACGCGGAATCCGCCATTAACCATGGACAAATTCAGGAGGATATTTCAGATATTCACCAAACCAACCAATCAGATTAATATGACCAGGTTGAAAATTTTCACAGCAACTTGACTGAGTCACCAAGTGACATCAATTGTGCACAATTTGAGGAACAATTCAGCTATAATATGGGCAAAATGCGGTGCACAATGCAACAAAGTTGAACCTCAAAAATATAAAATCCAAACAACAACCCGCATAAAATCAACATGAGATCTGTGCAGGAAAAGTTGACGCAAATGCAAAAAACTGCAATTACCTTGAATCATTGGGTCAGATCAAGGGAACCAACAATGGCAGTAGAAGATTGGAGTACAGATGCGGAGCATGGCCAAAATGAGCTGCGGTGGGATAGGACCAGAGAGTCCTCCCAACCGCTCCTGAGGCGCCGCGGGCACCTCAGTGTCAATAGGGACATTAAATTTTGCAGGAGCCAGGGCTCATACGTCCCAAGCCAAAAATCTGGCTTCCCTGCAAAAACCTCTTGTAGACATCTTGGCCATCCAAGAAACCCACTGCCTACAAGGGGAATAGAATCCTGGTCAACCAGGGTCGCACCATCACAATCAGTATGGACGTCTCACTGTGGGGTGATAGTCTAAAACAACAAAAAATTTCTACCCTCACCCTCCCACCAGATATCAACATGTTAGGAGATTTCAACTGCTGGGATAACCCCAATACAGATCGATGGCCTAATCCCAGGGGATACCCACCTGGACACATTGATTATTGCACAATGAAGGCATCTCTTGGATTACAGGATGCTCTTCCCCCAATTCACCAATCCTTCCCCATATGACAAGACCCAACATATGTGAGGGACTGCTCATATCGATGAGTCATATTGACCACATCCTCATCCCACAATACCACCACTCAAGAATCTTCAAATTTACAACAAAAAAGATCCTTTTTTCTGATCACCGATTAGTTATGGTGCAGTTAGTGCCAACCCAATCCCACACACAGGTGTCGCCTTGGAGAAAGCTTCACCCAGAAAATATAAGATTGCCTGAGATATCTGACTGGGTTGAAAGCAAGGCTACAAACCCAGAATTTAAAGCCCCATCTACTTCAGATCCCATCAGAATATGGGAAAATTTCAAAAAAGATTTAATCAACAAAACCTGACATATTGCATCACGCAAGTACACTGCGGACACAGCCACAATCAAGCATACCTTGGCAGAACTAGACCACCTGGAAATAAATACTCTGAGATCTGGCTATAGCCCTAATTGGGGACGCAAATGGGCAGAAATTTCAGCCCGACTTAACAATCTTATCTTTGAACACCAACACAGAATCAAAGTATCAAACAAAGGTAAGTTCATAAAGGAAGGCGAAACCTGTTCAACATACTTTTTTCAACAATTCCACTCCCTCAGAAACCAGCCCATGTGCACACAGGTCTGCAAGACCAACGGCACCATGGCAACTGACCCTGAGGAGGTCAAGGCGGAAGTACACCTCTATTACACTGAATTATATCGTGATATGCCAACATATCCACAAAAAATTAAAAAATTTATTCAAACTGCCAAGATACAAAGTACACCACCAAATTACAATATACTACCCCTTATCAAATGGGAGGAGCTTTGGGAAACAATTCGCGGTGCACCACGTAGGAAATTCCCAGGGCCTGATGGGATACCCTACAAATTTTACAAAAAAATATTTTCAACAAATCGCCCCCTCCTATTGGCGTCAATGAACCAGAGTTTGTTGGAAACACGCCTATTACCAGGAGGCCATGAATCCTACGTTATGACCTTGTATAAAAAGGGTGACAAGTTGGACCTGGCCAACTGGCGCCCAATTGCACTCTCCAACACTGACACAAAAATTCTAACAAAAATTCTAGCAGCTAGATTAGGCGCAATTGCATCTGACGTCCTGTCACCCAACCAGTTTGGGTTTATAACAGGGCGTTCAATCGGAACAACATACACCCTGTTGCAAACAATTGCCAATCCAAAGCAACTGGTGTCCTGTTTTCTTGGATCAGGAAAAGGCGTATGACTGTGTTAGCTGGCCATACCTAAAAGAATGTCTACATGCCTTCAAACTCCCACCAAGGTTCATAAAATGGGCGATGCTCCTAACAGAATCTGCAACCATGGCTGTATGCGGCCCTGGATTCCTAACAAACAATATCAAACCACACAGAGGGATCAAACAAGGGGATCCCCTCAGCCCACTGCTATACAATTTCAGCTTTGACCCGCTCCTCTGAGTAACTGACTCACGTCTCATGGGGATAACCGCACAAGGACAACCAACAGTCAAGATACTGGCCTTTTCAGATGACTGCGTAGCAGGTATAGCAAACAATGAAGATGCCCGACAGCTGGAACATATTCTAGAGGAATACTCCAAGGTGAGCAATGCATCGCTCAACAAAAGGAAGACAGAAATCATCCTCTTAGGCAAATACACAAACAATTGGGCCACAACATCAGAACCTCACACCAACACTCGAAGAAAAAACCCAATTATTTACCCTTTGCAACACCTCCCATCACCACTCCTGTCCGACACCTTGGAATTTGGCTAGAATCAGGGGGATATGCTAATGAGACAATGGAAAGTAACCTGTTACAACGGGTATCCAAACGCGTAGCCTCCCTCAAGGGAAGAACCCTAGGACTAACAGGACGAGTTACAGTTGCTAACTCGCTCATCCTCCCAATACTGTGGTACCAGGCCCATGCGATAGCCTTCTCACCTACCTTTATAACCTCAATTCGCGCGCTTATCCAGGGCTGGCTGTGGCCTGGCTCTCACCCTCCTATACGGATGGAAACACTATTTGGCCCACGCTCAAGCGGAGGCATGGGACTAATAGATTTTGAGAGCCATGCCAATCACATCCTAGGTACCTGAATAAAGGAAATCCTTGCTCCAGACCTCCCGCAACAACATTGGTCCAGAGCAACAAGGACTAACTTTTCACAGGCGCTCAAATTAACCAACCCACATAGTCCACCCAGACTACTTTCATACCTTGCCAAGCACCCTAATGCAACGGGTCCACATGGAACCTCCCCTCATTTCAAACATATCCATCAAACTATCCGCCGTATGGGATGGACCATAGAGGAATGGGTACTATACAGGGAAGGGGACGACCCAGCCCCCAATTCAAATTAAAAACCCAAAAACCACCCCCAGAGGGATATGCTCGCAATAACCCCAAGAATAGCTAGGATAGAATACCTAGATATTCTGGACATTCCCTATGATTTAACCACACAGAAAGCAATGCGGAAAATGACACACCACACACTCCTACAACCAAGGATAAGAGCAAACGCCTGGCGCTGTTTGAGAAGGACCTTTAGGATGGCGGACCGCTCCAACTCCCTCCACAAAACATGTGCAGTATGTGGAGGGGAGGGATCCCTACATCACCACCTAGAAACATGCCCCCAACCAAAGCTATATGGCAGGAAGTCGCACGCCTGCTCAAGATTCACAACGAACAGGAATTCTCAATATCAAAGTGCATCTTTGCGCTCCAGATCATGTCGCCAACACCATCTACCCTCCGCTCCCTAATAATACCCATTGCAATGTGGACAATCCACACAATTGCATTAGATGCGTTCAAGGGCACGGTCCCAACCATTCATGGGATTATTAACAGATTCCATGTCCACTTACTAGAGCACTTCCAAGCCTGGCTCTATGGATATATGAGACCAAGACAAAAAGCGCTCATAGAATCATGGTTCCCACTCTGGTTTCTCCACACAGACCCTTTCCTTCACACCTGCTCCATAGCAGGGGAAACCCCCTCGGAGTAGTGAACCAACCCCCATACCTGGCAGTCCCGCTGGCAACAGGGGTAACTTGAGTACCCTGGGGTGCCCAATTTTTATATTTCTTAGTTATTCTCTTAGTTTCACATATATTCGGTAATGTCTGTCCCCTGGTCAGCTTACCTCAGTTAAATAAAAGCGGCACTTTGGGCCACAGCCAAGTTTTGCTCTTAGTTCAGTCCCTCCTTTTGTGTACCATGCTAACCACCATCTCCCTATGTCACTGTAGCTCAAGCTCCCTCTGTTGGGTTACCTTTATGTTCACACTGATGATAAGTTCCCTTGCATTGGTCTTGATCTTCGTGCACCACCATTCTGGGTTTGGAGAGCTATAGATACTCTTCTGACATTAGATGCCCAACCGCTTAACTTTACATGCATGAACTTTTCGTGTGGGACTTTCACAAAGTGCAAATGGTATGCGCCAGTTGTTGGCCACAGCTGTGGTAAGGCTCACCACTGTTTTCGCATTTTGTCAATGGTTGGAGCATCTCAGCATTGTTCTTGCTACCTCTGACTGGAAAGTACTCACCCTTCTTACCTGTAACTGGTCACTATGGACACTTCACAATCTGAGAGACATGCTTACAAAACTTTCTATTAAAATTCAATAAAATCAACACCAATAAATTGTTTATTTGGCACTGCATTTTGATGGTGCAGGTGGGATCATCAATGAAGGGCCTGGTGGTGATGGCCTTGGATAACATCATACAACCCATCGCCAAAATGGGTGTAGGGTCATTTACAGCCCAAAACGCGTTTTATAATGACGTTTCCATATATACTACCAAGCCATATATCTTCCCTTATGGCTCAGATATGGACCCCATTTCAGTGTATCAAATTACCCCAAAAAACCCACACTTGACCACAATCATGATCTGCAGAACCCAGGAGGTGGAGAATTTGTCACAATTACAATATAAAAACGCTTATGATTTGCTGAAGATATGGTGGGATATGTGGCCTCAGTAGTAAGAGTGGTCATATATCTCTCTTCATTATATGATGCAAAAACGTACCCTTTGGGGTATGATAGACTCTATAGAAAATTTTGGTGGTGAAGTGTTGGTGTTTTCTGCTATAAATAAAGATCATTTGGGTCATTTTTATTGATTGCTATTCTTTTATACCCTTTAGGGAAAATTAGCACTACTATTTTGGTGGATACTGGAGCCTCTGGGAATTTTATTGACCAAGACCTAGACGACTACCTTGAGCTTAGTTAATTGCCAGTTGGTATGGTTATAGGAGGGGCTTCCCAAGGTATTCCCACGCCGAAAATTATGGGGTTAGTGGATTATCAAGTTGGAAAATATCATTTCTATAGTCGCTTCCAAGCTATCAAAAACCTCTTGTACCCTGACATTTTGGGTGTAGAGTGGTGGCAAAAGTTAAACGTCAGAACCAACTTGAAAGATATTACCCTGTCCTTAACATTGAAGAATGGTCATAGGTTGGTTGTCCCTTTGACTGAAGCAAACTTTCAGAGCGATTTGTCCCATTGGCCTAATATTTACACACTCAGTCTTGCTCCGTTGCTGAATCCCTCTTTGGAGATCCCTTATCCTCCTGTTTGGAGGGGTTAATCTTTGTTTGATGCAGCTTCAGCTAATGTACTATTACCCACTCAGAGTTTGATTGCAAGTTAAGCTCACCGTTGAACTGGGGTATATATCTTTACCAATTTATCCATTGATGATATAGGAGGAAGCGGCCTTAGATGTGTGGGTTAAGGAGTAGTTATCCAAAAGTGCGATTTTTTTCAGCAAACCTCCTCTGTATGTTCCCCCTTCTCTTTGTGGAGACGCCAATGGTACCTTACGCCCATGTGTAGATTATGGAAATCTCAACAAAATCACGGTACCAAACTTGCATCCCATCCCACTGGACACACAGATTGCATTCTATGTGGAGAAGGCGAGAGCCTTCTCCAAGTTGGATTGTTTAAACGCGTTCAATAAAATACATATCAATAAGGGCCATGAGTGGCTGACCGCATTTTGTACCAGAAAAGGGGTTTTCTAATTCTGGGCTATGCCCTTTGAGCTTAAAAATGCCCCTGCTAACTTTCAATGCCATATTAATGCAGCTTTGGGGAACTGCTGGGGGTATGCACCGTAGCTTACATGGATGATAGATTGGTATTTTCCCCTGATAATGAGTCCCAAGTAGTACACCTTCAGCAGGTGGTGGAGCGTTTGAGGGCAGCTAACCTCACACATAAAAAATATGTAAGTGAAAGATTCTTTAGGTCCAAGGTCACCTTCTTGGGCAACGTCATGTTTGATTAAGGGCACAAGATAACTCCAGACAAGGAGAAGACGATTTTTGATTGTCCCACTCCAACTTTGGTTAAAAAATGAGGAGTTTTTTGGGGACGTGTACGTTCCTTAAGAATGCACCAAATTTTTCTGAAGTTGTGGCGCCTTTGTATAAGGCGAGTGGGGAAAAAGTACTTCAGTGGTCCTCAACTATGCAAAATACCTTTTAAGGGTAAGTGTACTTTGCTGTCCACATCCATTCTTTACCATGTCAACCACAATAAAGAGTTCATTGTTGCTTCTAATGCCTCCAACTTCACCATAGCGGCAGCCCTATTACAAGTAGGAAAAGATGTAATATAGCATCCAGTGGGATATTTTTCCAGGAAGATATCTCTACCAGAGTTAAATTACGCCGTATATGATAAATAATTATTAGCAGTTGTTGAGGCGCTGACCTATTGCTATCATCACTTGCATGGCTCATCCCAACCCTTCTGCATACGTACAGATCACCGTGCCTTACTGTAGTGCCACGCAACTCATGTCTTAACACCGTGGCAAACCCGCTGGCATGAGACCCTAGCCAAATTTGCGTTTTCTTATAAGTTCACTGAGGTCAAGGAGAATGGTCTGGTAGATGCTTTAAGCTGCAACCCTGCACTAGCTCCAGATCCTAAGGAGGCAGGGGTGCATAATAACCACTTGATGATTTCACTGGG